>QGSO01000875.1:29780-127613 GCA_011037825.1 Carya cathayensis | reverse complement strand
AAGAAAAGAAAAAGAAAAAGATGAAGGAAATTAATGAGGTCCAGTCCTCACGTCGGAAGTCCGAAGACTGATCAGCCGAAAACGGTATAAAAACATAAAACGTTAAAATAAATTAACACTACATCAAATAAATAAATAAACACCAATAAAATATTTTAAACACATCAATAAGCTAAAATAAAATAAATAACTAGTAAAAACCAACTATTTAAATTTTTAAAACCAAAAACAAGCCAAAATAAATTAAATCACAATTTAAATCCAACAGCCAATAAAATCCATTTAAAACTCGATAATTTAAAATAAAAGCACTATAAAATATTTAATTAAATTAAAATATTCCTTCAGTGAAAATACACATAAAAGCGGGTCATCACATCCTCCCCCCCTTAAAACAAATTTCGTCCTCGAAATTTGCAGGACCGAACACCAACTTGAAACAAGCCATACAGTTCCACATAAAACCAACTGCAACCAAGATTAAGAGACGTACCGTCATCACTCGAACAAGTAGGGGTACTGCTCCCTCATGTCCACCACTCGCTCCCAGGAGAAATCTTGAGCTAACGGATCTCCCCAGGCCACCTTAACCAGATATATCGTTTTAGACCTTAACTGTTGCTCCTTCCAATCCATGATCTGCGATGGAACCACCTCGTAAGTAAGGTCCGGTTGCAACTGAATATTCTCTGGGTCGACAAAGCGTGGCTCTTGTTGTCCAAAGCTCTTCTTTAAAGACGATACATGGAAGACATTGTGTATATCCCCAAAATATTCTGGAAAGCAACTCTGTAAGCGACGGACCCTACCTTCTCCAAAATCTGAAAAGGTCCAACATATCTCGGATCCAGCTTTCTCTTCTTCCCAAAACGCTTAACTCCTTTCATGGGAGAGACCTTAAGATAAACCCAATCGCCTTGTTCGAAAGACAATTCTCTCCTCCTGGTATCCGCGTAACTCTTTTGACGACTTTGCGCTGCAGCCATGTTATCTCTTATAATCTGAATCTGATTTTGCATATCCTGTATTATCTCGGGTCCAATTATTTTCTTCTCCCCGACTTCATCCCAACATAAGGGTGATCTACATTTTCTACCATACAGAGCTTCATAAGGAGCCATTTGGATGGATGCATGGAAGCTGTTATTATACGCGAATTCTATGAGTGGCACGTGATTCTCCCAACTTCCTTGAAAATCTAAAGCACACGCTCGCAACATATCTTCAAGAGTTTGAATCGTGCGGCTTGTTGGGCGTTTTCCGGCCAAACGGCCGGCCGGTTGGGGCTGGGAATCGGAGGGGATGATCAACGGCCGGAGGGGAGTCGACCGGTAGGGGCGGTGTCGGCCACGGCGCCGGCGAACGGTGGGGCTGGGGTGGAGGCCGGTTGTGCGTGGGTGAGGAGAGAGAGAGAAAGAGAGAGGCGCGGGGAGAGAGAGGCCGAACGGGAGAGAGGAGAGGAAAAAAAAAAAGGGAAAAAAGAAAAAGAAAAGAGAAGAAAAAGAAAAGGAAAAGAAAAGATGGAAGAAAACAATGAGGTCCAGTCCTTACATCGGAAGTCCAAAGACTGATCAGCCGAAAACGATATAAAAACATAAAACGATTAAAATAAATTAAACACTACATCAAATAAATAAATAAACACCAAGAAAATATTTTAAACACATCGATAAGCTAAAATAAAATAAATAACTAGTAAAAACCAACTATTAAATTTTTAAAACCAAAAACAAGCCAAAATAAATTAAATCGCAATTTAAATCCAACCGCCAATAAAATCCATTTAAAACTCGATAATTTAAAATAAAAGCACTATAAAATATTTAATTAAATTAAAATATTCCTTCAGTGAAAATACACATAAAAGCGGGTCATCACATTTCTCCACTCAAAACTCCAAACTCCTCCAGTACCGTACCTCACGTCGCCCCCCCCCCCCTCTTTCTCACGTCCACCCAGTTTTTATAAGTGTTGCCCGTGTGATGAGTGAGCTGTCTTCATATTTTGCATGTGCCGAGTGATGCATTTAGGTGTTCTGCATGTGTGTTGCTGTCCATGGGTTGCATTGAATTTTATTTTCTGCATGTGCTGCTTTGCTTTTCTATTTTCTGCAAGTGCACGTTCCAGCATGTGTGTTGTTGCTGCCGTGAGCTGCATGTGCATGTGTTTTAAAAATCTGCATTTCATCTCCCTGCATCCGTGAGCTTCATTTCCTGCATGAGTGTGAGTTCCATTTTCTGCATTGAAGTGTTGCCCGAGTGATGCATGTGTGCTGCTTTTTCCCTTTCTGTTTTCTGCATCCGTGAGCTTGCATGTGTTCTGTCATTTCACTTTCTGCATGTGTGATGAGAGCAGCGTGAGTTGGTGTCATGCATGTGCTTGTTGCTTTCCTTCTGCACATGTGCTGAATGTAAACTGCATGTGAGTGAGCTATGTGTAGCTTTCCGAGTGATGGTGTGAGTTGTTTGCTGCCGTGTATTGCATTTTCTTCTACTGCTTTTTCATTCTTTTTTTCTGCATTTTGTTTCTATTTTCTGCATGTGCCTCCTGTTTCTGCCGAGTTGTGTTTCTGCATTTTCTTCTGCATGAGTGTTCTGCATGTGTGCGTGAGTTTTCCTTCATGTGCTTCCCCGTTTCTTTTGATGCATGTGCTTGTGAGCTGTAAGTTTGAGTGGTTTGAGTTCCAGCCGTGAGTTGGCTTTCCTTGCATGAACTGTGATTTTCTGCAGGTGGTGCCGTGAATTGCTGTCATGCATGTGCTGCTTTTCCTTTTTGGTTGTGCAAGTGTTGAGTTTTAGATCCAGCCGTGAGTTTCTTTGCTTTCATCCGTGAGTTGTTGATGCCATTTTGCATGTATTTCAGCTTGTTGTGTGCTGCACTGCTGTCCGAGTGATTTTCTTCAATCAAGTCAAATACCGAACTTCTCAATTTATTTCGGCATGTCTTCCATTTCTTTCCACGTCCAGCTCCCTTCTCGCATGTAAACTTGTTGTGCTCTCTTCTTCCAAATCAATCAAGCACCGAAACATGCACGGCTCTCTACGTCCAAACTCTCAAGCTGAAAAATCCAACTCTCCCACGTCTCTTTTCTCTCTTTTCTTATTTTTCGGCTCTTTTTATCTTTTTGTTGAAACGTGGTTCCGTTTGCATGCAATTTCCATTTTGGTTTGCCGCGAAAGAAGCCTCCTTTCGTTTACTTTGTGTCGCATGTGTTTGTCCACCGAAAGCTATTTTTCCTTCTCTTCATTCCCTCAATTAGTATGCGCTTTTGGTCGGATCCAATGTGAATTTTATTTAACCTGAAAATAAAGAAATAAAAATAACACTTGAAATAAATAGATTATTAAAAATATATTATATATGTGAGGAAATATTATCTAATTAAATCATAGTTATAAAATTAAGCATAAACATGATATTAATCAATTAAAAATCACAACTCGAATTTATGCTTATTAATTATTTTTCCATCTAAAACCAATAATAATGTCACGAAGCAGTTGAAATAAATTGGTTTTAAATAGCTAAAACATGCAATTTTCCAGCTCAAACAGGAAGTACCTGAACAGCTTTGAAAGGAATACAATAACAATAAAAATAAAAACTAAAAAACAAAAGAAAACAATGAAAAGAACAGGATAAATCAAGAACCATCAATTAGGATCAATCGCACCATGAGGGAAAAATAGTTTGTACCACATAAGGCCCATTCCATCGAGACCTTAACTTACCAGGATCAAAAATCTTGCTTTGGATGTGTTTGTTGGCTAAAAATCTTCGAAAAATTTGGCCAGAACAATAAAAGTAAAGGTCATCATAATAAAAATTATTCAACCTCAGATTTGAATTTTCGAATGTCCTGAGTGCTCCAATGAGATGGTGTCTGTCATCTGAAGATGGTTTTATGGGTGCTGCCCAAGGTGGCGACTCTTCAAACATTGGTTGCCAAGGCACCCCATGCCCGGTTTCTGCGAAAGAAACATTAGAAGTATAATCAAGTATATTTACATCACTTAACACACTTTCTAAGGACAAATGTAAATCAGTAGAAGGAAGATTCAAGTGAAAGTCCTCATCAAGGATATTTTCCAGCAAATTAACTTCCTTGATGATTGAGCTGAGATATTGCATATTTTAACTATTTAAAACCAATGTATTTTAAATTCCTCATGACATTATTATTGGTTTTAGATGGAAAAATGGTTAATAAGCATAAATACGAGTTGTGATTTTTAATTGATTAATATCATGTTTATGCTTAATTTTATAACTATGGTTTAATTGGACAATATTTCCTCACATATATAATATATTTTTAATAATCTATTTTCTTTTTAATTTATTTCGAGTGTTATTTCTTTATTTGCAGCATAAATAAAATTCACGAGATCCGGCTCTGACCAAAAGCGCATGCTTTACGAGTCTTTCAAAATAGAGTTGCTGAAAGAAAAAAAAATAAAAAAAAATAATAATGTTGAGGACTTTGAATGTAAAAGAATTGTCGGCAAGCGATGTGGAAAATAAAAGAGCAAGCCGAAAGAAGAAATGGATCATTTGAAATTGGAAAAGAAAGTGCTGAAAGTTGAGAGGTTCCGTATTTGATTCATTGAAGAGAGAACGTGGTGGAGTTGGTGGTGATTTATTTTTCTCTTGGTGACCCGAGGATTTGCTAGAATAAAAAGAGAGAATCAGTCAAAGAAAGGGAGCAAGAGGAGAGAAAGAGATAGGAGAGTTGAATTTGTTGGAGTTGAGAGACGTGAGGGACTTGAGAAGAAAAGTTGGTGGATGTTTTGAATGATGCAGAAACTGACTTGGACAGCAACTCACTCACGACACAAGCAGCAGCTCAGCACACAACTCACACATGCATCACTTGGGCCCACGGACAGCACCTGCATAAAGTCACACATAAAGCAGTTCACATGAAGAAGCAGACCAGCTCACATGCATAATTGGACAGCAACTCATCAGCTTAACACATGCAACAATCACTGCAGGAAAATCACGCACACATGCAGTTGGACAGCAACTCACACCTGCAGAAAACAGCTCTCATCACACATGCATCAGAAAGTGGACAGCAACAGAAAAAAACTGCAGTAGAAAAAAAAACTGCAGCAGACAAAATTGCAGCAGAAAAAAAACTGCAACAGAAAAAACAGCAGCAAAACATGGACAAATGCATAATGTAGAAAATGAAGAAACAGAAATGCAGAAACTGCAGCAGCACATGCAGAAGAAACAGCATGCAGAAAGTTGCACCTCAATGCAGAAAATAAGGATGAAGGCAGCACACATGCAGAAAAGTTAGCAGCAGCAACTCACGGCTGGGAGAAAAACAAGCTGAAATCACGGCACCTCAAGCTCATACATGCAGAAAAAATACATGCAGAAAATCAACCTCACAGCATTCACACATGCAGAAGAAAAATAGCACATTAAGCAGAAAACAGAAAATCAATAATCACGGCTGGAAAGTAAAAACACAAGCAGGAAAACATGCAGCACACGGCACCTAAATGCAGCACATGCAGACAACATACACATGCAGAAATTGAAGCACTCGGACAGCACCAATTTCCTGCAACAAGTTGAGCAACAAAAAGTCAAGAAAATCTGCTGCAGAAACTGACTTGGACAGCAGCAAATCACGGCTTTAGCACATGCAGCAGAAAGTAAAAACACATGCAGAATTCTCCACCGAATGTGTGTTGTCCCTCCACCGAAATTTTGCATCAATTGAGAAACAAAAAGTCAATTTTTCCAGCTGCTCTTTTCCACCGAATTATGCTGTTCGTTTTCCACCAAATTGGACATTCAAGAAGTGGTAGATGGGTTCTTTAAATAGGGGTTGGACGTGTGGAGTAGGGGGATAATTTTTTCTGCTCTGTTTTAGTCTTGTCTTATGTTCCTTAGCAGTTTTTTTTAGTGAAGTTAGTGCTACTTTAATTCTTGAATGAAGTTTCGGTCAATTTGAAATTTAATTGTTGCTAAGCTAATTCTTAAGTTGGTTAGTAGGTGGGGACGTGTGAATGAAATAAAGAAGGAGTTGTATTATGTTAAGATGCTAAAGTCAAGTCTTAGTTTCGGTTGATTTTTTTTTTTCCTTTGGTTGCAATGCTATGTTGTTTTAGAGTTTTTATTAAGTGTGCTAAGAATTGCTTTAGAATTTTATTTCATTAAGTGTAATACTTTAAATTCTAGCAAGTGTGTTAAGTGATTTCATGGATTAAAGAATTGTTTTAGAGTTTTTATTAATTGTGCTAAGAATTACTCTAGAATTTTATTTCATTATGTGTAATACTTTAAATTCTTGCAAGTGTGTTAGTTAATTTCAAGAAGAAAAAGAGTTGTTCTAGAGTTTTCATTAAAGGTTTGGAGATTAATTTTCAAGAGTGTTACATAAGAAGTTGGTTCTTTTTGTTTTGAATTTCAATTGAATGGTGAAGGGGAATTTTCCACCATACTTTTCGTTCTCTATATTTTTTTAATTTCAGTTTAAAGTTTATAGAATACTTTTGAGATTTTTAGCTTAGAAGTTTGGGCAATTTAATTTCTGTTTACTTATTTCGTGTCATTTATTTTTCGCACTTCTTTAATCTTTCTTTTCTTTGAGCATTTTCAATTTTCAGTTTGTATTTTATTAATTACTTTCTAATCTAGTTTAAATTCTTAATTTAGTTTTATTAATTTCTGTATTTAATCTATTAGTCATTTACATTCAAATCCGACAATCAAAACAAATCTAAAAATATGAATCTAGTCCATGACTAGTAACCTCTTCCATTCATTGCACATACCATATGTTTTTTTTCCTCTTTGTGAAGTTTTTCACACTTTTTCAACGAGTTTAATTTTTGAGTAACTTTCCCTGAGGAGACGATCTAGGAATTTATTCCTAATTATTACACGACATCCTCCTGTACTTGGGAGAGCATTAGTGCTACTCATTTTTGAGTGAGTCACTTGACTTCTTCTAAATCCTGAGGTTGCCTGCAAGTATTAAAGATATTCAGCTCCAATGTCATGTTTCCAAAACTCAATTTCAAAATTCCACTTCTACAATTAATTAATGCATTAGATGTAGCAAGAAATGGTCTACCAAGAATTACAGGAGCTTGGAAAGTAGATGGATTTGACAAGTTCATATCAAGCACCACAAAATCCACAGGATAGTAAAATTTATCAACTTGAACCAAAACATCCTCAACTATACCCCTAGGCATTTTTATTAATCTATCAGCAAGTTGCAAAATGATAGGTGTGGATTTCAGTTCACCTAAACCAAACTGTTCGTAAATAGTGTAAGGCAATAAATTGACACTTGAACCAAGATCCAACAGAGCGTGACCAATTTTTGAATTTCCTATCACACAAGCAATTGTAGGTGCTCCAGGGTCCTTGTATTTAGGTGGTGTATTACTCTGAATGATAGCACTAACCTGCTCAGTAAGGAAAGCTTTCTTATGCACATTTAATTTTCTTTTCACAGTGCATAGATCCTTTAAAAATTTTGCATAGGCAGGAATTTGCTGAATAGCATCTAACAAAGGGATGTTAATCCTAACTTGCCTAAAAACCTCAAGAATTTCAACGAGATGCTTATCTTTATGCAATGAGACTAATTGCTGAGGAAAAGGAGCAGGTATAGGACAATTAATTTTCTCATGCTCATCGGACACATGCTCTCCATCTTTTTTAGAAGGGTTAGAAACCTTACCAGAATTATATGGCTCATGTGCTGGAATGTCTACCACCTTACCGCTTCTTAAAGTAGTCACCGCTTTGACCGACCTTAAGTTAGGATCCTCACGTACTGCTTGCACTTGATAAGGCTGCCCTTGTGGATTTGGTTGTGACTGTGCAGGAAATTTACCCTTCTCTTGGGTACTTGAAGATGTAGTTAGCCTTGTGAGGGAACTCCATATGTCATTAATTGCCAATGAATTCTGATTGTTGAGTGTTGCTTGACCTTGCATGAACTGTTGAAGTGTCACACTCAGCAGCTGAACCGTATCTTCAAGTCCCTTCTTTTGCATTGGAGGTGCTTCAATTGCCAGTTGAGAGGGTCCCGGAGCCAAGGTTGTTGGAGTTACATGTTGGTCATCCCTCCAACTGAGATTTGGGTGGCTCCTCCATCCTGAATTATAAGAATTAGAGTAAGGACCAGAATATGGTTTATGTATCATATTTACAGCATTAGATTGGTCCAACAATACTTCTTTGAAAGCAGGGATCGTGGGACATTCATTAGTTGAATGCCCATGATCCTCACATATGCCACACTTCTCAGAAAATTTAGGGACAGCATGCACTTCATTTACTCTCTTCAATTCTATGGCTTCCACTTTTCTAGACAACAAAGTCAATTTAGCACGCAAATCATCATCTTCATTTAAAGTATATTTCCCATGACTAGACTCAATTTTCCTAGACCTATCATGCACATCACTTGTGTCCTAAGATTGAGCATTTTCAGCAAGATAATCAAAATATTCAAATGCCTCCTCAGGCTCTTTGTCAAAAAATTCTCCATTACACATGGTTTGTACAAATTGGCGCATTTTAGGTGTCAAACTTTCATAAAAAAAAACTAATCACACGCCAATGTTCATAACCATGGTGAGGACATGAATCTAATAGATCTTTGAACCTTTCCCAACATTGATAAAAAGTTTCAGAATCTGTTTGAGAAAAATTCATGATCTGTCTTTTCAAAGCATTTGTCCTATGTATTGGGAAGAATTTTTTCAAAAATCCTGCTTGCATCTCTTGCCATGTGCCTATGGTTTTAGGTCTCAATGAATTCAGCCATGTTTTAGCTTTATCCTTAAGAGAAAAAGGAAACAACTTTAATCTAACAATTTCCTCAGTACAATTTTGATCCAAAAATGTGGAGCATACTTCCTCAAACTCCTTGAGGTGCAAGTATGGATTTTCAGAATCCATCTCATGAAAATGAGGCAATAATGGTATCATTCCAGGTTTAAAATTGAAATTATGAGCATTCAAAGGTGTAATGATGCATGATGGAGTGGTGGTCCTAATAGGATGCAAATATTCTCTAAGTGTCCTATTGGGATTTGCCATTTCCCCATCATTGTGTCCTTCTTCTTCAGCCATGTTACTATGAGTGTCAACTGATGATTCAAATGCTGAATTAAGAGAAACAGATGATGCACTCGATGATGATTCAGTCCTAGCAAGTCTATGTGTGCTATCTCTAGCCCAACCAGACATGCAACTTCAGCACAAAACAAGATAACAGTAAACCAGTAAAATGAGAGGTAAAGATATCACCCAGGCTGTGAAGAGGTTCACAGCTCCATAAACATCCTCTCAGAAAGAAAAAAAAATACTCTGATAAACACCAGTTGTCCCCGGCAACGGCGCCAAAAACTTGATCAGCTTATAATGTTGTCTTCCAAGCGTAGAAGCTGTCAAAGTAATACAAGGTAAGTCCAGGATCGATATTCCACAGGGACAATGGAGTTATCAAAGCTTTGTGAGATTTTCTTTGTGTAACAGATGTATCGATTATGAAGGATGAAAATTGAAGTGGATCTAATTTTTAAAATTACCAAAACTAAGAGACTTAGAGAAAGGTGTAGCATAAGCAAGAAAATTTAGTTCTAGCCAAATTTATATTCATAATCAATCGAAAGAGGCCTTGATAAATTCAAGCTTTTGTTGTGCCTTCCGTCAACAACAAAACAAGAGCAAGAGCCGCAATCTATTTTCTTTTTGAATCCGACTAGTAATTTAGTGAAGTCAACATTACACAACAAAATATTGCATCACACTAGAATCTAAAATAAATTAAATCTCATTCCACAACCCAAGCTTTAGAAATTAGCTATGCATAATATTATTAGCAACAAAAATAAATCTAAGTGGAACCATATCAAAAACTAGGAAAATACAAATAAACTTTAGAATGAAATAAAAATAAAAAGTCTATAATATCAGCTCGAAGAAATAAGACAAACTAAATTAAAGAAATAAATAATCTACGAAAACTAAAACGAAACCGCCACGCTAACAAGCATAAAATTAATATTGCGAAAAAAAAAGAACTAAAGTTGCCGTGCTCTAAATTAACAAAACTAAGAAGTAAAACTCAACTTCAGATGCCGAAAACGAAAAGAAGAATAAATAAAATAAATGCTAAACAAAAGAACTAAGAAAAAGACCAACTCAAAGAAATCCAAATGCTGAACTAAAAACCAGCAGAAACTTTGAACGAAAAGAAAAATAAACCCCTAGTTCTGCTGCCCTCCATCCGAAAAAGAAAATTCCAAAAGCTCCAGCCACTTCCGTTTACTATGTAAATAAGAAAAAAAAAAAAACCTACTGCTCTAAGCTTCCTACCCGAAGGAAAAACAAGAAATGAAAAGCCCCCTCCCTTTCCGTTCGGAACTCTCTTTTATAGTGCTGCATGTGTGTCTGAATTTTCTGCAGGTGTTCTCTTCACTGCATGTGCCGAGTGCTGTTTCCTTTTCTGTTTGTGTGTTGTGTTTCTGCATGTTGTAAGATGCTGTCCGTGTGATGCTGCTGCTTTTCTTCTTTTGCTTTTCTGCATGCTGTTTCTTGTTTCTGCCGAGTTGTTTCATTTTCTGCTTCATGTCCTGCATGTGCATGTGTCCATTTTCTGCATTATTTTTCTGTTTTTCTGCATTGAAGTCTGCTGTCCGTGGGTTTCATTCATGTGCTGTGCTGCATCAACTTTTCTGCAAGTGTGCCGAGTTGCTGCTGTGAGTTGTGAGCTGCTTTATGTGAGCTGTCCAAGTGATCTGCATGTGTGCTGCATATGTCCTGGTTTGCTGCTGCATGTGCATTTTATTTTCTGCAAGTGTGATCTGTTTCTATCCGTGTGATGCATGTGTTCCAGCCGTGAGTGAGTGGTTGCAAGTGTTTCTTAACTTTCTGCATGTGGTGCTGTTTCTGCATGTGCCTCTTGCCGTGTATGCTGCTGCATGTGTGCTGTCCGAGTGATGGCGTGTGCTGCAGTTTTTTGCATTTGAGGTTTGCTGCATGTGTTGCACTTTCTGCATGTGCATTGTTTTTTTCCTTTTTGGTTGCTGTTTATGTTCTGCATATGCTGTCCGTGGGTTGCTTTCACTTTTTTTTTTGTTGCTGTTTTGTGTTCTGCATATGCTGTCCGTGGGTTGCTTTCACTTTTTTTTTTTTTGTTGCTGTTTTGTGTTCTGCATATGCTGCATGTGCTTGTTGCTTTGTGCGTTTCATTTCCTCATCATTTTCTACTTTGTGTTTCTTTATTTTCTGCATGTGTAAGCTGTCCATTTCCTTCATGTGCCGTGAGTTCCAGCTTGTTCTCTTGCTTGTGTTTCTAATTTAGTTTTCTGCAGGTGTTGCTTTGAGTTCCAGCCGTGAGCTGCTGTCCAAGTTGGTTTCAATATGCATGAGTTCCAGCTTGCATGTGTTTGTGTTGCCTTCCATGTTTTATGCTTTTGCCGTGGGTTGCTTAATGTGTAAACTGTCCAACTTTTCTGCATGTGTGTAAATTATTGACATCAATTAATTTGACATTCAATATTAGAATTTGATGCATAATTAAGTATTTAATCCTTAGTTGATAAAATAAATCACTCATTTAAACAACTTAATCATGCAATTCTAACATTTTATCAATTAGAATGAGAATTTTTGGAATCACCAGACAAAGTATCAACCAATTCTCTTAAAACTATTTCCTCTCTTTTCAATCTACCCGTTTGATCACGTTGCCACGAGATCATTCATCATAGATGCTCAAGCACAATACAAAAAAAAAAAAAGTATAGACAGGTGTTGTAGTACCTTACAGGATCGAATCCACAGGGATTGACTAATGTGAAAATTTCTTTCAAACAAATTAAAATAAAATATTAAAAGAGATGCGCGATTGAAAATAAAATGAGGTTATTAAAATTATGATTCTTGACTTAACAAAATAAAACTAAAATGATAAAATGTATTGATATGGGAAAAAAAGACTAAGGTTTCGAGGATCCGTTTAATAATTTAAAATATTGTTTCCGATCGAATTACTTCAATTAAACTAGAATAATGATTCCGTTTAATTGGAAGATTTAGCATTTACGATCAAGAAAATAATTACTAATGATTGAGCTTGAGTGATCGATGATTAAAACGCTTACAAATTTATTTGACTATCACAGGGATTTCTCAAGCATTCACTGTATTCGGAAATCACAATGAATCAAGATAAATATATAGATAACCAAAATATCCAATAATAAAATCATTCAATCGATCAAGCTCGCAAAATAAATTTGTCGTCGATCCGAAAATAATTTTCAAAGCATTAAACTTCACCTCTAACCTTAGTTTGAAAATTTAGCCAAACATATTCATTACAAATGCTATAGAAATTAAATAAACATTCAACATGATAAAAATAAAATAAAACACAAGCTAAAATGAAAACGACTTATATCTTAAAACAGAAAATTAAATAATAATAGAAACTCCCTTAAAACCGGTCCGGTTTGCAGCTACCCAAACGTGAACTATCTTCCGTAAGCGGCCTCCTTTACGTCAACACCACTAGCTCCCTCGTTCGTTTCTTTCTCTACCGAAAGTCACCAGAAAAAGATGATGGCCCTCGTGTTGCTTTGTCAGGAAGAGCTCGCAGCACACGCTTCACTCAAACGAATTTGCTCCTGCCCGTTCTTGCACTGTCCGATCAGTCCCAACTGCACCCAGCTCCCACCTGAACGTAAGCTCTCTCCGTCAAACCAACCTTGCTCGAACGTAAACTTCCCTTTTTTTTTTTTTTTCAGTTCCTATCCGAACGTCCAGCTATCTCTCTATTTTTCATCCGTTCAAAAATGAAAATAACAGAAAATGAAGTCCCCTCTAGCGAAAACGTCCCAAACGAAGTCCCCTCCATTTTCGTCTAACTGAAGCCTTCCCAAGGTGCCAGACGAAGCCTTTTATGTCTTTCCACTCTGCTGTTCTGTGTTGCTTCAAAACTGAAAATCCAGTCCTGCAAGATAAAAAGAAATAACTACTCCAAACAGAAGGTTAGTCCCTTCACTCAGTCACGTTCCCACGCCAGCCAGCTCCCCAAAAATATCCAGACATGATCCTCCGTAAACTTCCTTCTGCTTTCATCTCCAATGTTCTCCTCAAAACGAAAATGGAACCTGCTATTGCTCTGTTTCTTTGCTCTAAAACAGAGCTGAAAGTGCACTCCAAACTCAAAATCTCCTTCCTTTTTACGTGAAGTCCCTGCTGCTCTTTGTAAAAAACAGCAGCTCCTCAATCCATGCATAAAGCATTTTCAGTTACTCCAGTTCGTTTAAGTCCTCACAAACCCAGAAGAAGTCCCACTCCCCTTTCTCTTTTTTTTTTTCTTTCACCTCAGTCCGTCCGAAAACCTCCTCTAACCCAGACCCAGTCTATTCCACTCTCTCACCTTTCTCCCCTTTCTTTCATCTACTCCTCTCCACCACGTAACTCCCTGGTTCCCCTCTCTATTTTTTTTTCATTTCCTCTCTTCTTTTTTTCTGTTCCCCCCCAGTTCTTTTTCCCTTCAACCTCAGGAACGGGCACCCTTTTTTTTTCTTTCCAGTCTCTCGTCCCCTACGTACCGACCCCCTTGCAGTAAGAATTGACTTTCTCATTAAAAGCACCCACCGACTGCACATGTTTTTTTTTTTTTATTCTCCTTGGTTATTTTTTTAACTGAACTCCACGTTCAACACAAAAGAAAAGAGAGCAACTCTCCTCAGCGTCCCTTTTTTTTTTCCGAAAAATCCTCCGTCCGTTCCGTAATCCTCTCCTCTTTCGAAAGCTCCAGTCGCCGAATGTAAACTCTCAACGTCACTTCACCTCTCTTTCTCAAGCCCACGTCTCTCTTTCAACTCACCAAAACTCCAGCCAATCAATTTTTTTTTTCTACCGTCCAAATCCAAGAGACGTAAACTCTCCCTCTTCTTCTATATTTTTCTTTTCCTCCTCACCGAATCATTTTTTTTTTCTTCTGTTTTGTTTTCTTCCGTATACTTCTTCTTTTTGCTTGCTTTCCGTTAAATTTGACTTTGTGTTTCCAGCTGCTAGCTCCCTCAAGTTTTGTCTTTACGTAAATACTCTCCAACATCAACTCTCTCAAGCCACCTCCAACCGAAATCTCCTTGCCGTAAACATTGACACATGCCTTTTTATTTTTTTATTTCTTTGCCGTTAACACCAGCTGAATTTCAACTCTCTCAAGCCGACGACAACTCTCTTTCAATATTTTCAGCTGTCAAAATCCACCGCTTTGAAAAACTCATATAGCACGCGTCGTGGCTCAGAATCGGATTTCCTTTAAATTTTATTTATGCTGCAAAATAATAAAAAAATAAAAATAACACTTCAAAATAAATTAAAAAGAAAATAGATTATATAAAAAAAATATTATATATGTGAGGAAATATTTTTCAGTTAAATCATAGTTATAAAATTAAGCATAAACATGATATTAATCAATTAAAAATCACAACTCGAATTTATGCTTATTAACTATTTTTCCATCTAAAACCAATAATAATGTCACAAAGCAGTTGAAATAAATTGGTTTTAAATAGCTAAGATATGCAATTTTACAGCTCAAACAGGGACCACCATAACCCATGCACTGTACGGTANTTTTTTTTTTTTTTCAGTTCCTATCCGAACGTCCAGCTATCTCTCTATTTTTCATCCGTTCAAAAATGAAAATAACAGAAAATGAAGTCCCCTCTAGCGAAAACGTCCCAAACGAAGTCCCCTCCATTTTCGTCTAACTGAAGCCTTCCCAAGGTGCCAGACGAAGCCTTTTATGTCTTTCCACTCTGCTGTTCTGCGTTGCTTCAAAACTGAAAATCCAGTCCTGCAAGATAAAAAGAAATAACTACTCCAAACAGAAGGTTAGTCCCTTCACTCAGTCACGTTCCCACGCCAGCCAGCTCCCCAAAAATATCCAGACATGATCCTCCGTAAACTTCCTTCTGCTTTCATCTCCAATGTTCTCCTCAAAATGAAAATGGAACCTGCTACTGCTCTGTTTCTTTGCTCTAAAACAGAGCTGAAAGTGCACTCCAAACTCAAAATCTCCTTCCTTTTTACGTGAAGTCCCTGCTGCTCTTTGTAAAAAACAGCAGCTCCTCAATCCATGCATAAAGCATTTTCAGTTACTCCAGTTCGTTTAAGTCCTCACAAACCCAGAAGAAGTCCCACTCCCCTTTCTCTTTTTTTTTTTTCTTTCACCTCAGTCCGTCCGAAAACCTCCTCTAACCCAGACCCAGTCTATTCCATTTTAATAACCTCATTTTATTTTCAATCACGCATCTCTTTTAATATTTTATTTTAATTTGTTTGAAAGAAATTTTCACATTAGTCAATCCCTGTGGATTCGATCCTGTAAGGTACTACAACACCTGTATACTTGCAGGTAAAACTGCATTAAATTTTGGTTCATTAATTTGAGTTAAGGTTTAGACGCAACAGTCCCATTGTCACCAAAGTTTCGAGTCCTGTCCATGGAAGCATATGATGGGACCCAAGACCTGGTAGAGCATTTTGAGACCTTCAAGGCCCACATGGCAATGCATGGGTTTCTCGGGGAGGTAGCATGTAGAGCATTCCCGCTGACCTTGAAGGGACCTGCGAGAACATGGTTCGGCTCTTTGGCGCCTGGATCCATCGAGAACTTCAACGAGCTAGCCAGCCTGTTCCTCACTCACTTTATGGCCAGCAGGAGACGAAGAAACCCAGCCGCTTACCTCTTCACCATCAAGCAGAGGGAATATGAGAGCCTGAAGACTTACCTGGCCAGGTTCAACAAGGAGTGGATAACCGCGGAAGACCAAGATGAGAAGATCACGCTGGCGGCGTTGCTCTGGGGGGCTGGCCCCGATCGATGTCCATGGTAGAGTTGGAAAAAAGGACCCTTCCCACTCTCCGAGAGTTCATGGATCAGGTTAACAACTTCATCATTGTAGAGGATACCCTCTCCAATGTTGCTCAAAGGGTTTTTGGGAGAAACGGTCTAGTTGGCGGGGATCGTCGCCCTATCAATTTTGGTGGGCAAACCTTCCTGTGTCAGCTTGGTTATGGTTGACTTTTTGGTTGTGAAGGCTCCTTCCTCCTACAACAGCATCATCGGCCGCCCGACACTTAACCAGCTACGAGCCATCACCTCCACCTAAAAATCAAGTTCCCTACGGTTCAACGAACCAATGAGATCTGGGGAGAGTAGGCCTCTGCTCGGGAGTGCTACAAGCAGGAGCTGAAATCCACCAAAGGGGAAGCGACACGCTGCAAGGGCTTGTGCCAGTCTTGAAGTTGTGACAGGCTTCCATCAGGAGGCAAGCTATCCTAACTAGGAGGGAGGAGAAGGGGCGCAAGTGATGCCCCCAGATTTTCGCTTGGGATCGAACGGACATTTGAAGCATCGGGAGATGCAACACATGGTTACCTGCCCCCGTTCATGACATATAAGATGTAATGTTCCTAACATGCATCTAGCGTTATGCAATATTCGTGGCGGATAATTTTTTTTTTCTTGAGCAATACTATGCACCAAACTTATAATATCCCAAATAGTTAAATCGTAATCCAAGCATACTTAACAAAATAAACATCCACGATTTCAGTACGAATCTTAGAAGACTATAACCTCAAAAACATGGGAGACCAGACTCCATATTTACATTCCCAAATTACACTATTGAGGAAGCCTGTCAAGTAACTCGTGTAAGGTGACTAATGAGGCTAGAATACTGTCCAAAAACTTACTATGGAAGTTGTAAGCTCCCCGTTGTGTCTGCAGCGTCTAGTCAACCTCCTTCAGTCTACCAATGTCCGGTCCCTGCTCTGATCCTGACACATCGCCTACCATTCGGGGGGAATGGTAGTTGGAACCATCACGGTGAGATTTGATTACAAATCTCAGCAAGTTAAGAGGAAACTCCTACACATGTTAATTATGAATGCATGGCAGTAAAAGCATGAATGCATAATTAAAGTCATAAGTAAACATAGAATAACTTGACATATAGCATGGCATAACGGATATAACCTGAACTGAAATGTGAACTGAACTTGACTTGACATAACATGAATTTGAACTTATAATATAACATGGGCTAGCAACATAACATGAATGTGAACTTGAAACATAATATGGACTTGAATCATAGCATGCATGTGAACATACATAACATAAACATGAACTTGAATTTAACATAAACCTTAGCATAACATGACATAAACGTGAACTTGAGACATAATGTAAACATGAACATAATATAATATGACGTGAACTTGAACATAACATGTACGTGAATGTACATGAGATGAACGTGAACTTGAAACATAATGTGAACATGAACATAATATAACATGAACGTAAGCTTGAACATAACATGATATGAACATGAACATAACATAACATAAACTTGATCTGAAACTTATTCTTATCTCATGGGGTTAGCTATGATTGCTTATTCTTAACTTCTTGACATAAACTTGGACACTTGTTCAATTGACTTAATTAATAACGTGACCATATGGGTGCTACACAGGTTCCCTTGAGCCGTGTGTCTCTGCCGATTATCACATCACAACATAGGTATCTATACTAGCTGTGAGTGTATTAATACGTACTCCACAGTTGTTGTGGCCCCACGTATTCTACGTGTCACAATTGCTGTGTCTCATGTAATGTATGCTCCACAGTTGTTGTGGCCCCATGAATTGTTTGTGCCACACTTGCTATGAACACATGTAAAATAAAATATGGCTCCATCAGCGTTAGTGCCCGGCGCGCTTCGGTGACCAGCTAGTTAGGCCCCATTCGCAACCTGTTGACTGTACTTCGTCAACCTAGGAAATTTTACACCTATTTAGACACTCAAATGTAAACAAAGGAGTTTCACTAGAATATTACCACATCCTACCACTTAGGATCGTAATTGACATGAATAACTTAACTTGAACGTGATTTGAAACTTGAGTACTTAACATAAACTTGATCTGACTTCTTTACTTAATATGACATACTTGCAATGGTGCATATTACATGATATGACATACATGTAACATATGACATCTTAACATAACATACTTATAACATATAGCAATACGTGACAGAATAGATTGTATAACAGATAAATATTCATGACAGAATAAGTCATGCATAACAGATAAACATGTAATTACGTGGCATGGCATGGCATATATGATAACATACATACATAAATTGTAGTTCCCCTACCCATCATATATACATAGTAAATTGATAGTAAGTTTAAAGCTAACTTACCTCGATCGTCGCGCTCTATGAGAATAAAGCACGAAACACGAGGAACTGTAAGAGGGTATTCTAAAAGTTAAAAATTTAATTACTAATAATTAGAAACATGAAAACAAGCTAACTTAGAATAAAATTACCATTTTACCCTCTACATGTGGGAAAATGATCATCTTACCCCTAACTTAAGGATTTCACATCCTAACTCTAAAAATTTTTAAAATTTACATTCCTCATGTAAATTTTGTCCTAAACTCAAATATCAACTTAGAAAAATTTAAAACAAATCACAACTATGGAAAACACACTATAGCCGAAACATCCATAGGCCATTTCTCATGATTTTTATTGCAATTCTTCCCAACTTCAAAACTCATGCTTGAACCAAAATTTTGCAACAAATATCTTCCAATCCTAATTTTAAAACCATACTTAAAATATCCATTTATAAAAATTTAATAATCAACACCGAACTTTTTTTATAAAAAGATCCAAACACTTGAATCACAAGTTTTGACCCTAAATCAAAATATTTCCAAGAATTCCAAAAATCAAATCTTACTTCTAACATATTCATAACATCATCCTAAGATCAACCATACTTTAAATCATCAAACTAAAGTCACCAAAATCACAAAATAATACTTGAAGTTTTTGGTTTTACACTTAGTCCAAAAACATAAACTTTTTCCTCAACTAGCTTTGATAAATCTCTTGATCAATGGCTTAAGAAGGTGAGATCTTCGAAATAAAGCATCACATGGTTTAATAATGTGTCTTAAATAGGATCCAACCATCAAACTTAAAATCACATGGCTAAAAATCAATAAAACATGGATCTAATCCAAAAACATCAAATCTTAGGCCTAACCGAAATCTCCTTGCATAGAAAAATCATATCTTTGAAAATAATACTAAATATCTTCAAAATAACATCCTAACATGAAAATAAGAGACTTAGGATCATCATATAAAAATATCAAAGCCTTTAGAGTAAGATCAAACCTCGAAATAGTCAAACTTTCTCCGAATAAAAACTGTTTTTCCACTTCCAGTTTTCAAGTTTCTAGATCTAAGAAAATCTATCATCAAAAGCTTTAGTCATGCAACAAAACCTCAATGAACACTCTTAAACACATGCTAAAAACACTCCATAAAATTTTCGGACCAATAGATGTCCATTAGCTTGGTCAAAAACTCCAAAACATAACATATTTTCCAGATTCAACCTAGAATGACATTTCCGTGGTTAAAAATCATTTTGACCGACCAAATAACTATGGAATGATACGAATAATATATCTATGAAAACTATACACAAATAGGAACAACTTGTATTAAGGAGTCATCATGTGAAAATACTTACAAAGGGTCAAAAATCTCTATGTAAAAAGACCCAGAAATCTGTCCGAGAGAGCTCTTTTGGGTTTCTCTCTAAGAACGGGGTGAATAAGTGATTAAAGGAAAAGAAGTGTGTCTTGCACGACTCTATACTTCTGGAGGGGCAAGATATGGACTTGAATGACCATCGATTGGATACCTATGTGACATAAAGTGGAGAATATAGAGGGGAAAGGACAGCCTGCAGAAGCAATGAGGTATGGAGGTTGTTGGGGTGGGTTTCTCCATCTCATCAAGGCACTATTGGGTGCAGCCAAGGGCAGTGGATGGTCTACCATGTGAGAGAGGAAACTTCTCCAAGAAGCCTTGCCAAGGTGGCCAAATTCGTGGGCCTTGGTGGGCCTCAACCAAGTGGGCTTCAATTTGGGGTTTAAAGGGAGTTTGGTTAGGGTTTGAGATGCTATTAAGCTCAAATTCAATTTTTCTTGAACCAAACAAATTTCTAAGGTTTAAAAGGTTGGATAATGATGTCATAACAAGAATTTGAGAAATTAATATCATATGGAAGTGATTTAATCAAGTAATTAAACACAATGCTAGAAATTAGATTAAAAAGGGTTTGAAGGCCAACTTTAGGGTTTGGGGAAACCGTTTAGGGTTTCGGTTTCAACCAAGTTTTTGAAATTTCAAATGGATTCCAACCATTTAGGGTTTCACTAGGGTTGAAACTCTTTTTGATCTGGCTCAATTTTGTTAATCAGATGAAAAGGGTTTTGTTTAGGTGGCATGATCTCATACCTTGATTTCCTTCACAAATTCATCTAATGGTTCCTCTTTGTGCCAAGTATCTAATACTATTTACTATTTGTGGCTAAGATCTTGCCAAGTGTCCAAATAAAACTTCTCTAACCTAATTTGGACATTCCACACAGTGATTTTGAAAACACTGCATTTAGTACGCTTACCGAGGTTACTATTCACTCCAAAGAAAGCGTAATAAACTTAGTACTGAAAAATCCTAAATATTCATATTAACCTATAGTAAAAACCGTTTACCAAAACTCAACCCCGAAGTGCCCCTTTAAATAAATTCACAGTTTCGAATAGTCGTTCCTTCCAAAATTATGAAAATGGGTTATTGCGCCATAAAATTCTAAATATTCAACTGAGTCTAGTGGTGTAGACTTTAACGTATTATGACACTTCTAACTATCTCAAACAATTAAAATCGCATTTCTGGCATCATAGTGAGTTATAACACTGATTATGTTGACAGACTAAAACCTTTGCGATTAGCCAATTCGTGAAAACTTACGGAGTTTTCACGAGGTTCCTCAAGTCTATAGAAATTCTACCATTAAATTTCTAACGAGCTGTTACAGCGCATGCCAAGAAAAAAGGACAACCGGGGCCCTTCCTTTTTTTTTCCCTTTTGTCTTTTGACCTTTGTCTTTTGTCTACTTTTCTTTGTAAATATGAACTTGTGGTAGATTAATGAAAATGCTAGATCTCTTTCAGGAAACTTGTAAAACCAATCCCAAATTGCAAATGACTATGATTCTTAGTCAATGAACAAATGCTTCTTTAAGGATACATCTTGCATGAGAAAGCTCCCCTGAGGGAATGCTCCATTCAGGGAATGACGAAGGCTCCCTCAAGTATCTACCTCGGGTGGGAAAGCTCCCTCGAGGGAATGAATGAAGGCTCCCTTGAGGGAATGACGGACCTCTCCCAAAGCCATGCACCTCGAGCGGGAAAGCTCTCTCAAGGGAATGTTCCCTTGAGGGAATGAACCAAAGCTCTCCTTCCCTGAGAGGATGATGATCCTCTCTTAGGGGGGAATGCTCCCGAGCGCGGGAAAGCTCTCGTAAGAGAATGAACGAAGGCTCCCCTCAGGAAACAAAGAACCTACCTCAAGGAAATCACCTCGCGCATGAAAGCTCCCATAAGGGAATGATTGAAGGCTCCCCGGGGAGGGAAAGTTCCTTGAGGGAGCGAACATGCCCCTCCCTCGGAGGAATGCGGGTAGTCTGGAAACCAGCTCAAGCCCGCAGTGGCCCTGGAGTCCTACCATATTGAGCCGGCGAGACAGGTCGGTAATTGTCAAGTTAAATTAAACATATACATCTGCGCATTGGCTTTTGCAACAAACTTGGTCAAGTTTGGATTATGCCACTCGATCATCTACCAAGAAGACGCTGAGTCAGCAAGACAACGATCGAGGGAATCTCCATTGCGGCTTCAGCTATGCGGCGTAATTCAAGCAAGATTGGGACCTTATGTGCAAGATCACAAGCCGGTTACACTACAAATAGCCTTAGGGGTCAGCAAGGGCAGAAGGTCAGTTATGCCCAGAACTGGCAGGTTAATCATCAACTCACTGCGATGTGAGCAAACAAGCGGCGCAACAAGCATTGCAAGTAAAAGCATAAAAAATAAAAGCAACTGAACAGGAAGACATAGGAAGATAAGTTTTATTCATCAACTGCCAAGACAAATACGACCAAGGGAATACGACGCAACAATGAGAAACCATGCAAAGAGATAAAAAAAAAAAAAGAAAGATCAGTGTGAAAGTCCAAGTCGAGTCTGAATAGGCACGGCGCCATCGGCAAAAAGGAACAACGGCTCCTAAGGTTTAAACAATAATCCAAGAGAGGCACCATCCTATAAGTACAGAGGCAGGGTTGGGAAACTTGATAGGAATTGGCTGGAAAAGAGGGCGCGGTCAGCCCGAGTTCTATAGACTCCCTGAAGAGCTCGAGTTGAAGGAGAGACCCTCTGTGGTCCCTTCCGCGAGACTCCACTCCTACTCCTCCCCGGTCTAGAGAGTAAGTGTTCGGGCCTGAGCAAGCCAAGGACACTAGAAATCCCCTTCACTAACCCAACCAGGGAAGCAGGCCCTGCTCTTCCTAGATCCGGGGGCAACCCAGGATGTAAGAAAGAACTATGAACTGGACAAGGAGTTCTGAGGAAGGGAAATCCATTGAACAATTGTCTCGCAAAGTTGGGGACATGCCATCTTTTTAAAACATCTCCCAGTAATGAAGAACAACATGACTTTTGGAAGGGCATCCTGATGACTTGCAAAATTTCATGTTACAGATTTACAACTTTGCTCGAGCGGAGGCTTTTGGCCGCTCGAGCGAACTCAGGCAGATTCAAACGCTCGACTGCCGCTCGACAGTGAGCTCGAGTGGGATGCGGGAAAACAAGTTCGCTCGAGCGGAGGCTTCTGGCCGCTCGAGCGAATTATGGCAGAGTCGAACGCTCGATGCTCGCTCGACACACCGCTCGAGCGAATATCGTATTTTTCCAGATTTAGGGTTTTCCGCCGTCACACCATATAAAAGTGATTTTTCACTTAATGGCCGTACTTTTTGACTGAAGAACACCTTTTGGGACAGAAAAACACAGCTAGGAGGATTCAATTCATATGTTTTGGAGAGGGGATTCCACATATTGCACGTACGTCGGAATCATACACGAGCACAGAGGGGAGAAAAGCCTTGAATCAGATCCTTGAGTTTTTGACAACGAGTTGCGGCTGCAAGGAGTATTTTTCAGTGTTTATTTTCTTCCAATATTCTCAGAACAATTATGGTGAATTCGTTTATGTTGAATTCTATTTCTAGCATGAGCTAAATTTTCGTTCTTCTAGGAAAACGATGTAATCTAATTCTGAACTATGCTTGATTGTCTATGCTAATTTAAGACAATTCTCTCTTTGTTTATCTGATTTATTCTGAGTTTATTGCTTCTAATTAACTGGCCATTGATTAGATGATTTTTAATCTTGTGATTTGCTATCGAAAGAGGGAATCATAGGGTAGATCTTGAATATTTCAGCATAGGTAAGTATAGAGATCGAAAGACTTGTATGAACCTATGTAGTAATTAAATCATTGGTCTTATTGTGTTCTTGGTTATTTAATGTGCATATTCTTGTGTGAATTGATGAACAAGAATAATTTCCAATTGACTATCGAAAGAGGCTTTTGGATGAATTAGAGATTTGCTAATAGACAAATAGAATTAAATTAAATTAGCTGGATGATAAAAGCATAGTGACGAATTAGGTGAAATCGGTTTCCTAGAAGTTTTCTTTCCCATTAATCTGATCTTCAAACGTCAGTTTTATTTCATTTGCTTATTAATCTTTGAGTCAATTTTAGTTTAAATTGCAACTCCAAAATCTTAGTGATTCCTCTAGATAAAATCGAGATTAGTATAATTTTGGTATTTGGCATAAGTAAGGTACCAATCCCTGAGGACGATACTCTTCTTACCACTTTATTATAAAACTACGATACTGTGCACTTGCAGTTTTGCACCGATCAAGTTTTTGGCGCCGTTGCCGGGGATTGGTTTATTCTTATTCTTTTTGTCAATATCGATACTAAGTAATCTTGGTTTTAATTTAGAATTTTATTTTAAGTTGTTCTTATATTTTTATTGTTCTACAGGTGTGTTTTTGACGTTGGATGCGCCGTGCTAGATCTCGTGCTATTATTCCTTTTGATCCTGAGATTGAAAGAACTCTTAGATCAAGAAGAAGAAATAAGATACTAGCCATGGCTGAAGAAGAACGTGAGGCACTACCACGCACCTTGAAGGACTATGTTCGGCCAGTAGTGAATGGAAATTACTCGAGTATAAGGCACCAGACTATTAATGCCAACAACTTTGAGCTCAAACCAGCTTTGATTAGCATGGTGCAGCAGGCTCAATTCAGCGGATCGCCACTTGATGATCCCAACATTCATTTGGCAATGTTCTTGGAGATTTGCGACACTGTGAAGATCAATGGTGTTACTGAAGACACCATTAGACTGAGATTGTTTCCTTTTTCTTTGAGGGACAAGGCTAGAGGTTGGCTACAATCTCTACAACCGGGAAGCATCATTAGTTGGCAGGACATGGCTGAGAGGTTTCTTGCTAAATTCTTTCCTCCTGCAAAAACAGCCCAACTCAGGAGTGAGATTGGTCAATTCAAGCAGAATGATTTTGAGTCACTCTATGAAGCATGGGAGAGGTATAAAGACTTGATTCGACGTTGCCCACAACATGGATTGCCAGATTGGTTGCAAGTTCAAATGTTCTACAATGGGTTAAATGGGCAAACTCGAACCATAGTTGATGCAGCATCTGGTGGCACTTTGATGTCGAAGACAGCTGCGGGTGCTACTGCCCTTTTGGAAGAAATGGCCTCAAACAATTATCAATGGCCAACTGAGAGAACTTTGGCTAAGAAGGTTGCTGGAATTCATGACTTAGAGCCGATAGCAGCCCTTTCAGCTCAAGTTGCTACTCTCTCTCATCAGATTTCAGCCTTGACAACACAAAGGATACCACAAAGTACAGAATATGTCGCATCTGCGAGCATGACAGTTCCAAGTAATGAAGCGAGTCAAGAACAAGTTCAATACATCAACAATCGGAACTACAACTATCGTGGTAATCCTATGCCAAATTACTATCATCCAGGGCTACGAAATCATGAAAATTTGTCATATGGAAACACAAAGAATGTGTTGCAACCTCAACATCCTCCAGGATTTGATAGCCAACCAAGTGAGAAGAAGATGTCACTTGAGGATGCCATGGTTTCCTTTGTTCAGGAAACCAATGCAAGGTTTAAAAAGACTGATTCACGGCTGGACAACATAGAGAC
Organism: Carya cathayensis; assembly: GCA_011037825.1. Taxonomy (NCBI): domain Eukaryota; kingdom Viridiplantae; phylum Streptophyta; class Magnoliopsida; order Fagales; family Juglandaceae; genus Carya; species Carya cathayensis. Next base: position 102,294 of record QGSO01000875.1, on the reverse strand, counting down.
TCATTGTAGTAATATGGGAGCCACTATGAAGAATCTTGAAGTGCAAATTGGGCAACTAGCCACTACAATCAATGCCCAACAAAGAGGAGCTTTTCCGAGCAACACTGAAGTAAATCCAAAAGAACAATGCAAGGCCATCACACTTAGGAGTGGAAAAGAAATAGAGAGGACACCATTAAAGGAGAGCAAGTCCACCCCTACAGTTGTGCACAATGGCCAAAGCAAAGATCAAGTAGAAGAAGAGGAGATTGTCAATGATACACCAGAGGAGACCGACTTGCCTCCATCAATTTCATTTCCTGACAATCCTCCTATTCTCGCTCCTCCACTTCCTTACCCTCAGCGTTTTCAAAAGCAAAAATTAGATAAGCAATTTTCTAAATTTTTGGATATTTTTAAGAAAATTCACATTAATATTCCTTTTGCAGATGCTTTGGAACAAATGCCAAATTATGTCAAGTTTCTGAAGGACATAATTTCCAAGAAGAGAAGGTTGGAGGAGTTTGAAACAGTGAAGCTTTCTGAAGAATGCAGTGCCATTCTTCAAAAGAAATTACCTCAGAAATTAAAAGATCCGGGGAGTTTCACTTTGCCTTGCACTATTGGGAATTCATTTTTTGATAGAGTTTTATGTGACCTTGGTGCTAGCATTAATCTTATGCCACTTTCTATTTGCAGGAAATTAGGACTTGGAGAGATGAAGCATACAACAATTTCCTTGCAATTAGCGGATCGGTCTATCAAGTATCCACGTGGGATCATAGAAGACGTGTTGGTAAAGGTGGATAAGTTTATCTTCCCGGCTGATTTTGTGGTGTTAGATATGGAGGAAGATGAAGAAGTCCCACTAATTCTTGGCCGACCATTCTTGGCCACGGGAAGAGCTTTGATTGATGTTCAAAAGGGTGAGTTAACATTGAGAGTGAACAAGGAAGAAGTAATGTTCAACATCTATCAAGCCATGAAATTTCCTGAAGATCCAAATACTTGCTTCCGGGTGGATGTCATTAAGCAATGTGTAGAAGAGGCTTTTCAAGAAGAGATGCCATCCGATCACCTAGAACGTTGTATCACCACTTCATCTCATGCTTGTGATTTTAATAATTCTGCTGTTTGTGAATCTGACTTGCCTTTTGTTAGTGAAGAATTTCTCCACTATGTTTTTTCTTTGGGAGCCTTGCAGCAGGTTACATCAATTAGTAATGAAGTGGGGAAGCTAGAGCCGGTGGTACCAAAGAGTGAATCTGAAAATGCTCAAGAAAAGGTGCAGAAAAATACAACTCCGGAGTTGAAGCAATTACCTGAGCATCTTCGCTATGCATTCTTGGGTGATAGCGATACCTTTCCAGTGATTGTTGCTACATCACTCACACCCGAAGAAGAGGAAAAGTTGCTACGTGTATTGAGGGAGCATAGAACAGCCTTGGGATGGACTATTTCTGACATAAAAGGAATAAGTCCATCCATTTGCATGCACAAGATTTTAATGGAGGAGCTTTACAAACCAACGATCGAGCACCAAAGAAGATTAAATCCAGCAATGAAGGAAGTCGTGAGAGCTGAGATTTTGAAACTCCTTAATGCTGGAATTATATATGCTATTTCAGATAGCTCATGGGTAAGTCCAGTGCAAGTTGTACCAAAGAAAGGTGGAATGACAGTGGTGAAAAATGACAACAATGAGTTCATTCCTACAAGAACAGTCACGGGATGGCGTGTATGCATGGATTACCGCAAGTTGAATAAAGCAACAAGGAAGGATCATTTTCCACTTCCATTCATTGATCAGATGTTGGATCGATTGGCTGGGTACTCCTACTATTGCTTTCTAGATGGTTACTCGGGGTATAATCAGATTGCTATAGCTCCTGAGGATCAAGAGAAGACTACATTCACATGCCCCTATGGAACATTTGCTTTTAGGAGGATGCCCTTTGGATTGTGCAACGCCCCTGCGACATTTCAACGTTGCATGATGGCCATCTTTTCTGACATGGTGGAAGAGATAATGGAAGTTTTCATGGATGACTTTTCAGTTTTTGGTACATCTTTTGATCATTGTTTGCATAACTTAGCTCTTGTTTTGCAGAGATGTGAAGACAAAAATCTAGTCCTGAACTGGGAGAAGTGTCATTTCATGGTTCAAGAAGGGATCGTGCTTGGCCATAGAGTGTCATCCAAAGGAATTGAGGTGGATCGAGCCAAAATTGCAACCATAGAGAAACTACCACCTCCAAAGAACGTGAAGGGAATCAGAAGTTTTCTGGGACATGCGGGTTTTTATAGAAGATTTATCAAGGATTTTTCTAAACTTTCTAAACCTTTATGTAATCTTCTTGAGAAAAATTCTGCATTTGACTTTGATGTTGTTTGCTTGCAGGCCTTTAATGCACTCAAGGAGAAACTTATTTCAGCACCAATTGTGATTGTGCCTGATTGGAGTCAACCTTTTGAAGTCATGTGCGATGCAAGTGACTTTGCAATTGGAGCGGTGTTGGGGCAAAGGCGAGACAAACTGTTTAGAGCCATCTATTATGCAAGCCGGACATTGAACGATGCTCAATTGAATTACACGACAACTGAGAAGGAGATGCTTGCTGTGGTGTTTGCTTGTGACAAATTTAGATCGTACCTCATTGGTACAAAGGTGATAGTGTTCACTGATCATGCAGCACTCCGTTATTTATTTGGCAAGAAGGATGCTAAGCCGAGGCTAATTCGTTGGATCCTCCTTCTTCAAGAATTTGATTTGGAGGTTCGGGATAAGAAAGGAAGTGAAAACTTAGTGGCTGACCATCTCTCTCGGTTAGAGCAAGAGGAAGAAAGATCAGATTCAGTGGTCCAAGAGGCATTCCCTGATGAGCAGTTGTTTGCATGTGAGATCAAACTTCCGTGGTATGCTGATATTGTTAATTACCTAGCTTGTAAAGTTTTACCACCTGATCTTACTTACCATCAACGTAAGAAGTTTTTGCATGATGTGAATTATTATCTTTGGGATGAGCCTTTGTTGTTCAAGAGATGCCCTGATCAAATCATTAGAAGATGTGTGCCAGAAGAAGAGATGCAAGACATCCTCCATCATTGCCATTCATCATCATATGGAGGACATTTTGGAGCCACCCGTACAGCAGCTAAGGTACTTCAAAGTGGGTTCTTTTGGCCTTCCATTTTTCGTGATAGTTACACTTTGGTGAAAACTTGTGACCGGTGCCAACGTATGGGAAATATTTCAAGGCGTCATGAGTTACCACTGAAAGGTATCTTAGAAGTTGAGTTGTTTGATGTCTGGGGAATAGATTTTATGGGCCCTTTTCCTCCTTCTTTTGGCTTTGCTTATATCTTGTTAGCAGTTGATTATGTGTCAAAATGGGTGGAAGCAATTGCTACAACAACAAATGATGCAAAGGTAGTGCTCAAATTTCTGCACAAGAACATATTCACAAGATTTGGCACTCCACGAGCTATTATTAGTGATGAAGGGACTCACTTTTGCAACAAGTTGTTTGAGAATCTTCTTTCTAAATATGGTGTGAAGCACAAGATAGCACTTGCTTACCATCCTCAAACTAATGGCCAAGCTGAAATTTCAAATAGAGAGATCAAGAACATCCTTGAGAAGACGGTCAAAATCAATAGAAAGGATTGGGCGAAGAAGCTTGATGATGCTTTGTGGGCATACCGGACAGCCTTTAAAACACCTATCGGGATGTCTCCATACCGATTAGTGTTTGGAAAGGCATGTCATCTTCCTGTAGAGTTGGAGCATAGAGCTTATTGGGCTGTGAAAAAGTTTAACTTTGATTTGAAGGCAGCAGGTGAAAAGAGACTTCTTCAATTGAATGAGATGGAAGAGTTCCGGAATGATTCATATGAAAATGCAAAGATCTATAAAGAGAAGACGAAGAAGTGGCATGACAAACAGATTCTTAGGCGAGAGTTTGCACCAGGGCAGCAAGTTTTACTATTCAATTCACGACTCAAACTCTTCCCGGGAAAGTTAAAGTCAAGATGGACAGGTCCTTATACAATTCATGAAGCTTTCTCTTTTGGAGCAGTAGACTTGAAGGACAAGACAGGGAATATTTTCCGAGTTAATGGTCAAAGATTGAAGCACTACTATGGAGAACAAGTGGAGAGGAACTATGCATTGATTCCTCTTGGAGATCCTAATTGATGAGGATTGGAAAGTCTGGCTGTAGACTTTAAAACAAGCGCTTATGGGAGGCAACCCATAGATCTATCCTTCATTCTTTCATTTATTTTATTATCTTTATTTATGTAGTTTTAATAATTTGGTTTTTGATGCAGGTTTTTGTTTTAGCATGAATAAAGAGCTGAAAAATTTCTAAGCTATGGAAGATTCATCATGAAACCAGGGAAGTTATTTCTTCAATCCTTTTTACTTTTGCATTACAATGAGGACATTGTTTAGTTTAAGTTTGGGGGTGTGAATTCCTATAGTCATTTGATCCTATTGTTTTCTAAGTTTTGGGTTGTTGATGGGTTGTTTGATTCTCTTACCAAGCATGCATTGGAGTAAGATTGAATTCTCTATGACTCTGAAATTTGTGATTGAAGATGGTTTTGAGAAAAATTTTCAAAAATTTCTTTTATGTCAAGTGAAGTTTTGTGGGTACTTTGGTTTAAATCTTTGACCTTGAACACAATTGAGCACATAGTCGTTTTTCTTTGATTCCATTTTGCTTATGAAGAGAAGAAGTTGAATTAATTGAAAGAGGGAAGTTCGATTTTGCTTTGCTCTAGAATCCGTTGATGGGTCCTTGAGGCGAAATCCTAGTTGAGACCAAATATTAGAGAAATGATCTAGGCATTTCTTTGGCAACCAAAAAGCTTTCCCAGCCGTCCTAAATATCATGCCATCATTACATGGTGTGTTTCCATAGTTAACCCCCTTGAGCCTTATGTTACATAAGCCTTTATTTATTCATTGAACTACATAAACCATGCCCGCTCTAAGCCTGAAAAACAATGAATCTACCTTTAATAGTTTGAGAAAATACTTTGGTGGAAAGTTTCATTTAAAAGAGAAAATTAGTGAAAGAGAATGATCCGTATTATGTTTGCTCTGTTTGATCAAAGAAGAAGAAGAAGAAGAAGAAGAAGAAGAAAAGAAAAGAAAAAGAAGTCGCTATGCGGAATGTGAATTACTTCAGATGCTGTTAAGGGAATGGTTGGTATTGTATCAGTGATTACAGCAATAATAATGCCACAAGTATGAGCATATTGCTAAAGAAAGAGCTATGATTTGAATCATGTGGAAATCTCTTTTAGTGTTCTTTTCACAAAGTATTTTCCCAGTTTGCTTTGATTATCCATATCCAGTTCTTTCTTAACCCTCACCCTGTGGCCTATCATTACAAGCTTATTAAAGACCTTTTGATCTCTGATTTTGGTGTTGACTACATTAGTGGAGAGGATTTCTGAAAATTGGACTTATGGGGTTAAGTTTTAAGAGAATTCTTCTGATTTTGGTTGTTCTACTTTTATCTGAGTTTGCAGGTGGTTTGAGGTTAAATTGACTATCTCACACACACACTCAAGGTCTTAGCTTTAGGTTGAAGTAAACGCCTAACTCTTGCTTGACAAATTGCAAAATTTTTGATTGATTTTCTTGCTATCTTTGATGTTAAAAGAGTAAGATACTAGTGATGAAATCTAAATTCATAAAAGCTTGGTGAGTGATGATACTTCTCTTTGGGGTCGAGTTGATATTGCCTAAACTATCATTTGCTTTTCTTTTTGTTTGAGGACAAACAAAGTTTTAAGTTTGGGGGTATTTGATGACTTGAAATATTTCGTATTGCAGATTTTACAACTTCGCTCGAGCGGAGGCTTTTTGCCGCTCGAGCGAACTCAGGCAGATTCAAACGCTCGACTGCCGCTCGACAGTGAGCTCGAGCGGGATGCGGGAAAACAAGTTCGCTCGAGCGGAGGCTTCTGGCCGCTCGAGCGAAATCAGGCAGAGTTGAACGCTCGAGGTGCGCTCGACAAGTCGCTCGAGCGAAGTTAGGCAGAGTCGACCGCTCGATGTTCGCTCGACACTCCGCTCGAGCGAATATCGTATTTTGACAGATCTAGGGTTTTCCGCCGTCACACCTTATAAAAGTGATTTTTCACTTTATGGCCGTACCTTTTGACTGGAGAACACCTTTTGGGACTGAAAAACACATCTAGAAGGATTCAAATCATCCGTTTGGAGAGGGGATTCCACATATTGCACGTACGTTGGAATCATACACGAGCACAGACGGGAGAAAAGCCTTGAATCAATTCCTTGAGTTTTTGACGACGAGTTGCGGCTGCAAGGAGTATTTTCAGCGTTTATTTTCTTCCAATTTTCTCAGAACAATTATGGTGAATTCGTTTATGTTGAATTCAATTTCTAGTATGAGCTAAATTTCTTTATTCTAGGAAAACGATGTAACCTAGTTCCGAACTATGCTTGATTGTCTATGCTAATTTAAGGCAATTCTCTCTTTGTTTATCTGAATTATTCTGAATTTATTGCTTCTAATTAACTGGCCATTGATTAGATGATTTTTAATCTTGTGATTTGCTATCGAAAGAGGGAATCATAGGGTAGATCTTGAATATTTCAGCATAGGTAAGTATAGAGATCGAAAGACTTGTATGAACCTATGTAGTAATTAAATCATTGGTCTTATTGTGTTCTTGGTTATTTAATTTGCATATTCTTGTGTGAATTGATGAACAAGAATAATTTCCAATTGACTATCGAAAGAGGCTTTTGGATGAATTAGAGATTTGCTAATAGACAAAAGAATTAAATTAAATTAGTTGGATGAGAAAAGCATAGTGAAGAATTAGGTGAAATCGGTTTCCTAGAAGTTTTCTTACCCATTAATCTGATCTTCAAACGTCAGTTTTATTTCCTTTACGCATTTCTCTTTGAGTCGATTTTAGTTTAAATTGCAACTACAAAAATCTTAGTGATTCCTCTAGATAAAATCAAGATTAGTATAATTTTGGTATTTGGCATAAGTAAGATACCAATCCCTGAGGACGATACTCTTCTTACCACTTTATTATAAAACTACGATACTGTGCACTTGCAGTTTTGCACCGATCACATCCACGGGAGCCTATAGGAGGCCACCACACACATGTCTCCATGAGAACTCATCGTTGGACTTGGCATCACAAGGCCAACCTTGACCCAGGGTTCCCATCGAAGTTAAGAGCAACCAGTATGAGTGCAAGGGGGCATAAAAGAGAGCGGGATTTTAGAACACTCGAGGAAGCAGGAGGGAAAACTTGGTGGGAGGCAATGAAGGGGGAAAGGCCTATATATAGGCTAGGAATGACGGTTCACATCCCAAGGTTCAGGGTATATACACGTCGAAGGGCTCCATCATATTAGATGCGAATCTCATGGAAACCTCCAGCGCAGATTTCATGGCATGCATGGGGGAAACGGCACCCACATCATAAAGGCATGACAACCAACGGATGAGCAATGACTGACTGATTGTTCGAAACCCTTATGGATCCGCAGGAGAAATGCCAGCCATTAATTCACTCATTCGGGAAGGCTAAAGGGTAGGTACATCAATAACGACAAAAGTGCATAATTTAAAGTGTCACATTGGAAAGGAAAATACTACAAGTAAACGACAGCCAAATAGTGAGAGAGGATAAGTCAGAGCATGAGAAGGCAGTTAGGGCATAGAAGAAAAATACATGTTTTTATTGATTAATTTATCTATAATTTGCAAAGGGACACGTAGCATTTACTACCAACATGGCCCCAAGAAAGTAAACAATAAGGAAAAGAAGGACTACGATTGTGGAGGAGGGTCAAGATCGGGAAGCTTCGAGCCCTCTTGCGGATCAGAAGAGCCTGTCTCGATAGGGTCCCACTCATGTTCGATGCTAACTGGGGGATCTTCAAAATCCCCTCCCCTTGTGCCAGCCCAGAAGTGCTCGCAAGGAGGAAGTCACCGGAGTCGTCATCTTCTAGTAGGAACGCGTCCAGGATTGTCTCCCACCCAAACTCGCCAAAATGATTAAAGGTGGTGGCGTTAGGCTCGAGGTCTTGAAGTCCAGAGCCCACAAATGCGCCTCTAGTTTCTCTAAACTACGTTGAGGGTTGAGGATGATGTAGTCACTCATCCTGTCCAAGCTGCCTCATCGCGGACAGAAAGAGCCTTTCCCAGCTGCTTACTTGATAATGTAGCCACCTCTTGCACCTGCCATAGGTTGCTGCTAGATCCCGGATAACTACGTCCTCACCAGCAATCCTCTCACGGGCAGTAGCCAAGTTGGCCAGAGCCTCTTCCTCATGGACCCTGGCCATAGCCAACAAAGCCCTGCAATCATCTGCAATAGCTGACAGGTCGAAATGCTCCCCTTCCAACATCTTGATCTGACGCAAGTGGAACTCATGCAGGCCCTTAATTCCTCATTCTCCGTTCGGAGAAGGTCCTGCAATTCCTGGAGCTTACTCAAAGACTCTTGTGCATTCAAAGCCCAATCTCGGGCCATAGCCAGCACTGCCTCCAAGCATCCCCGCTTTTCTGTCCCTTGTTCCACTAAGGACCGGAGACGTTGTATCTTATCCTCAACAATGCGCTGGGCTAGCGCTCTAATTCCCTGCACGGGCTCTTAGATTAGACAGCAGACTCTAGATCAAGAAAGTGAAAAAGGAATGCCGAATGTAAGAAGTACCTCGGAGAGAAATTTTTGCAGCTGCTCCACTTCGCGACCTATGCAGAATCCTCTTGCACAGACTCGCTCAAAGGGTCGGCAAGAATAGCTGCACTCGCTGTCTCTGCCACACCTATGCCAGGCTCGATCAGAGCACCCGCTTTGGCGACCATCACCCCCACAGGGACCTCTATCCCAATCATCGACTTGCCAGGGCTCAGTGGGGTGCAAACTAAAGACACATCCGGCACATTCATTTCAAGGCTCGACGAGGTGGAAGAATCTTGCGGGTCTGCCGACCTCCCTTCTCCAGACCTATTAATAACTCTACCAGCTTCTGATCCGACCTGAGCGACAGCAGCTGGGCTCTCACCCGCGGCATTATCGTCAGGATTTACTGGGAGGGGATTCGAAGCCTCATCAAGATCAAAGTCTTCAACTAAGGACTGAGCAGTGGACAATGGAGAGAGAGACATCTCAACATTCAGCTCCGGAAGGGGTGCCACCATTCGAGTTTGCCGAGGTGCCCTATCTAGAAGAGCACTCTAGAAGTACATGTTGACCACTTCTGCCTTTCGTGAAGTGCCAGATGCATTTTTCGAGATGCACGGGTTCCTACAAACGAGATCCTTCATAGGGACAACAACAGGAAGAGACTTGGAAGTTGTACTCAGGCCCGGTAACTCCCCGGCCCGCCATTGCTAGGAGGGTAGTGCAGAAGAGGAAGGAGGGCAATCTATCTATGGGGAGACAGAATGGGCTGCGCTAATCATCCAGGGAGCCAAGGCCTTTGGAGATGTCTGGACCTCCTCCTTTGGCTCCGGATAGATCCTCTTCGGGAAAGGATTCAACTGCTCATTTCCTTGAAGAGTGCAGCTAAGGATCAACCACCACACCCGAAGCTGAGGGAACGACATAACCCAACGAGGAAAGGAAAACAACCAAACCGTCTTCCCCAAAGAGGACCTCAGAGTGAACCAGAAGCGAGTCCCGGGATGCCCAGTCTCGCACGATCGTGATGCGACGTGCCTTATCTGACGTGAACATAGGGCACACTTGTCACCCAGCATGACTCCCTAGGCCACCTTGATCGCGAACTCAGCCCGAGAAACTTGTCCCATCGAGAACTCCGATCCTCAACCACCCACAAAGAAGAATCTACCGAACCAGTTCGAGACTTTGTGGTATCTTGGCTCTAGCACAACTAATGCAGACACCATTCCTTTAAAGCTGCAAATCTCTCATATTCCTCTTTGTACATGGTGGGTCAGAAGGAACTCGCGATAAGTTAGATTAGTATTCTCTGGGTCAGACTTCGATAGAGCCCGCCACCACAGCATGCAACAGCACATTAGAATCTGCCAAGCATTCCGATGAAGCTGAGCGGGCACCAGCCCCAAGTGGTACAGGACTTCACGAATAGGATGAGGAAAGGGCAATCTTAGCTCGCAAGAAAACATGCTGGGAAAAAGGGCGATTTGCGTCTCCGAACCATTTGCATTCAAGGCCCCTTCACGTGGATTAGGAACTTCCAGAGTAACTAAATTTGGAATATGGTAGGTCAACACCAAGGATTGAAGAAAGGCCGGAGTGGCCCCAGAGCGCCAATGGCGACCTAAGAACCCGGGCTCTGACGAGCCAGCCTCAGAGCTGTGCATGGAGCCCATCAGGATGGTGGATTTTTGGGAAGCCATCGGGGCTAGGAAAGCTAAGTTAAGCAAAGAAGGGTTGATGTTGCAAAAAAATGGGGGTAGTGGGCACAACAAAAGTACAAGAGGCAGAGGAAAGGTAGTAACGTAGATGGAAGGGGGAGTGATTTTAAAGGCACAGACTCACAATCACAGAGAGAGGGGTAGTGTCTAACAGCCAAAACTTGCAGGGTATGTGAAGCGACGGGAACCGTATCAGCACCCTAGTAGTAGTATATGAGGAATCGGCATCAGACACATGAAATGGCCACTGACCAACTCATGCCACCATTCGGTGATAGGAAGAGTGTTCAACTGTGATAAAAAAGAAGCTATGGGAATTCCCATTAGGTCAACCATGTGGGAATTCCCATCAAGTCAACCCAATGAGAATTGGAAAGATAATTGTTAGGGGGTATTTTCATCAGGGCCTAAAACCCATGATACTGCCCCAAACCCATTACCTCGCCAGGTCCCATGAGCTCTAGAAATGTCGGCCCAAGCCCAGAAGGGCCTCATTTGGTAACCGGGGCGGGTCTTAGACCAATGCGGGTCGGGCAAGCTCCAAACTCTTGCGTGTCAAAGGTAATCATCAACATTGAGATGAGACATTGCAAAAGAGTGCGGGAAACCATAATCTGGGAAAAGGGAATAGACGGGATCCTGAAATTCTGCCAGAGATCCACACCGCATTAAATGATTGACACCAAGAAAATCATGCCTCATTAAATGCAATATGGCGGTGGAGACTCAGGGGAGAGGCGTCCCTCTACCCCAGAACACAAGGCACGACGCTCCTAACCTGAAGGACCAAGTATAAAAGGTCGCTCAGAACAATAAAGTAAGAGAGAGGACGAATTCAAGTCTGTTGTCAATTATTCACCAATGTTATCTTTTCTTTAAGCATTTTATCTCTACTCTATACTAACTTTGGTATTGGAGGTTCCCTGGGTCACCGCAGGGCCACCCCTCTCCTACCTCAAGATCCGCCACGAGTGAAGACCCGCACCACTAAGCAACCCAGCCCGAGGGCGTACGAAACATGACGTTAATCCCTGGGACCTTTAAACTCCATTTATTCTTTCATCTCGAATCCTTACCCTGTTCCCATGATGATTCTCCCTGTTGTGGACTTTTTTCTTTCTAACTCCACAAAATAGGCACTCCTCATAGAGAAAATTCCTCTATTTGAGGGTCCCCATATCATCTTGTCATCTGACCCCCTCTTACTACGAGGTATACTACATATTTGATTAGCTTCATCTTTCACAAATATTACTTTCACCAATTCCTTATTCCACCATTTTTTTACTCTAATCCAGCATCTCACATACCCTTGCATTTCTATCAAGGATCTTAGTAGGAGATTGAACACAATATGATGTTGGAGAATTAAGTCATTTATGACACCACACATTAATACCATTACGATTTCCTACCCTCCATCTCAAGCCTTCTTTCAACAAATCTAAGGATCCCCAAACACTTCTCCAAATCAAAGATGGCTTGTACCCCCACATTAGCCTCCAACAACTGTTTTGTTTTAAAATATTTCTCTTTGAAAATAATTGCAACTAGGGAATTTGGATGTTGCAGTAATCTCCATCCCTGTTTTGCTAAGAGAGCTGTGTTGAAACTTTCAAGATCCCTAAACCCCAGACCTCCTTGAATCTTCTGATTTCCAAACTTTTCCCAACTTTGCCACTGCACCTTCTTCTCACCAACTTGACTGCCTCACCAAAATTTTGATAACAAGTTATTTAATTCTTTACTCAGGCTTCTTGGTAGTTTAAACACACTCATCGTGTATGTAGAAATTGCTTGTAACACATCTTTTATTATAATCTCTTTGCCAGCTGAGGATAGGAACTTGTTCTTCCAACTACTGATTTTCTGACATACTCTATCCTTGATACCTTTAAAAGTATTAAATCTTGATCTGCCTACCACAAAAGGTAGGCCTAGATATTTTTCATAACTACGCTATACCAAAGATCCCCCAGCCCTCAATATTTGTTCCTTGACATCAGACTTTGTATTTGAACTAAAAAAAAGGAAAGTTTTTTTCTTTGTTTAGAAACTTACCCAAGGCCCTCTCACACTTCTTCAATATCCCCATTAGCTTGTACCATTCCTAAATCTTAGCTCTTCCAAAGAGAACACAATCATCTGCAAATAGCAGATGATTAATTATGGTACCTCCTCATGCCATTGTTACTCCTTTGGTTAAGCCTCTAGCATCGGTGTTATTAAGCATAAAACTTAAACCCTCTGCACAGATAATGAATAGGTAAGGGGATAGTGGATCCCCTTGCCTTAACCCTCTTGTAGGTAAAAACCTTTTCCCTAGTATGCAATTAATGAGTACTGAGTATGAGACAATAGTGACACTACACATGATCAGTTTTATCCACTTCTTACATAAACTAAGCCTCTTCATCATAGCCTTGAGGAAACTCCATTTAATTCTATCATAAGCCTTGGACATGTCCAACTCGACAGCCATAGTCCATTATTTTCCTTTTGGTCTTGATTTCATGGAATACAAAGTCTCATACGCCACTATGATATTATCTGTAATCAATTTTCCTGGAATGATAGCACTTTGGGTTGGGGATATAATAGCTGACAAAAGCTTCTTTAGTCTGTTAGCAAGCACTTTTGAGACTATCTTATATAAGACATTACAAAGACTAATAGGTCTATACTCACTAAAAGCATAATGACACTTCACCTTAGGAATAAGGGCTATATGGGTATGATTTAATAAATTGTCAAAACTGCAACCATTTAGAAAAGAAAAAACAGATGCACATACCTTTTCTCCCACTATCTGCCAATGGTTTTGATAAAACATGCTCCAAGACCATTTGGTCTTGGAGACTTCAAACTGCCCATTTGTTTTATAACTTCTTCAACTTCAGTTCTGGAAAAGCTCATAGAGATGCTTTCATTCATCTCTACAGTGACTCTAGGCTCCACCATTCTCAAACAATCTGCTATCTCTTCTTTTGTGGGACTTGTAAATAGAAAAAGCTTATCAAAATACCCATTAAAAGCTTCCTCAATGTCTTCTCTGCTGGTTTGAACTCTATTTTGTTCATCAAGGACCTGAGCAATACAATTTTTTTCTTTTTCTATGACTAGCACAAGCATGAAAATATTTAGTATTCCTATCTCCATGCTTGTATTAGTTTCTTTTAGCCCTTTGTCTCCACTTTAAATCTTCCTGCTCCAATAGAAACTCCAGCTCTTTTTGTATCTATCTTATCTTAGTAATATTGTGACAACTCTCATCCACCTACAAAAGCTTTAAATCCTCAATTTTCTCAACTATTTTTTTTTTTTTTTTTTTTTTGCTTGTTTCTCCATTTCTTCCTGCTCCACCTCTTCAGCCCCCTGATGCACCTGTTCATCGATCTTTGTAACTTCATCATGGGATCTCCCTCAGTGTCTACTTGTTGCCACTCACACCTTATAGTCTTGTCACAATCTACTGCAGTAGCCCAGCAAGCTTCATATTTAAAACCTCTGCTACCTTGTGAACTATATTTCTCTACTTTGGAAAAATTAAAACTCCTTGCCACCAGAACCTCCATATAGACCTCCTTATGTATTTTAGTCCATTTTTTTTTTTATTAGCAACAGCCCTGTTAATCATTTCATTTGTAAAAGAATCATCCCCATGCCTGTTGCTCCACGTAAACTTATCCCCTTTCCATCCTAGATCAAATAGGCCCCCACTTTCTAGTGCATTTTTGAAGTTTCTCATCAAACTGTCCCCTCTAGGTCTACCTCCCTCATTTTCATCATTAGTGACTATCTCATTGAAATCACCAATCACACACTAGGCTTGGTTATCACCAGGTTTGATTGATGATAATAGCTCTCATGCCTCTTGTCTCTTACTTGTCTCAAGGTGGCCATAGAAGCCTGTAAATAACCATTTCTGTTTCCCTTCGCCATCATAGATCCATGCACTAATGTGCCTTGGTGTGAAATTTAATAACCCCACCCTTAGTCCCTCTTTCCAAAAACAGAACCAAGCCTCCCACCTCTTCCATTGAATCAACCCCAAAACACGCCTCCATCCTTAATCTCCTTCGAATATACTCCAATCTATGTCTTTAATTTTGTTTCCATCACAAAAACTACTGGGCAACATCTCCTCTACTAAGGAGTAAAGCTCTTGAACTGTTTGAGGGTTCCCAAGCCCTCGGCAGTTTCAATTTAATATTTTCATGGTGATTGGTGGGGCTGTTTAACAGCCTTCGCCATACTTTCACAAGTAAGCACTTTAACCCCCACCCCACTTAGCTTAAGCTTCTTTTTCACCTTCTCTCCTATGCTTATCTCTCCATTACCATCACAAGGTCTTTTTGTAGGGAAAACGATAGGTAAAGGTTCAGGCACCTTACTTTTTGCACGAGCCATTCTCTTCCATGCCCTTTCACATTTCACTAAGTCTCTTATCACCTCTTCCTTTTCCTCCCTACTTTGTACTTTTGAAACTGACTCACAGGAATCTTCTACTATTTCCTCCATTTTTTCCCATCCCCTTTGCCCCTCCAGCTTCCTTCAATCTCTCCTCGTTAGACACTTCCTCAACCACATTCAACATTTCTTCAGTCCCACCTATCCTTGGGCCCCCTCCTTAGTGTTGGAGACCCCGGTCAAGCCTCCAAACATTAATGGTCCGATCCTCGCCTTGTTGCTCCTCTAGTGACCGATGAGACTCTTTTGCTTGGTGTAGATCACATGTAGCCCAATGGGAGCTTGGGTGAAGTGAGGCTAGGGTTCAATGGTGGGAAGTATGGATGGTGTTTGGGCTAGGTGATCAAGGTTTGGGTGATGATGGTGCATAGCTAGTGACCCTTGGTGTGCTAGGCGCCACTTGTGTGCTATGGTTGGATGAAGGGTGATCTTGGCTAGGGTTTAGAAATGAGTGAGTGAGGCTAGGTCTGATGAGGGGGTTTGGCCAAGGCTTATGGGGGTGTGTTCGAATAGGGCAAAGGGGGCCTGTGAGATACTAAAAGTTAGGAATTGTGAAATTCCTAAAAAGTAGGATTTGAGGTCTAGAGATCTAGGATTGCAAGGGTTGGCCGAAAATGGGTAGGATGGATAGGGAAAATGTGTTTTGGTGGGAAGATGGGATTTGAGTGAGCCAATCAAAGAAATTGACCAATCAAAAGATGAAGGAAAAAATGGAAGTGAGAAATTATAGGATCTAGGGTTTCGGCCAAGCCAAGGAGGCTATGGCCGAATTGCTAAATGTGAGATCTAGGGTATTTGTGGTTTTCTTGGCTAGGGGATTTGATGGGGGGTGTGTAAGGCTTGATGGGAGGCTAGGGTTTTGTGAGTTGAGGCAATTGAAGGTGATGGAAAGGCCAAAGGAATAGGCTGGCCGAAATGCTTGTTTGGGAGGTGGGATTCTTCAAGAAACTTCAATGAGATCTCATGAACATTTGAGGAATCACATGCAAACAAGAGATCTAGAAAAACACCACAAATCCGAATTCCCCAATTAAGGATTCGGCTTCCACACTCCAAATAAAGTAAATAAAAATAATAAAAATGATAATTTAGCCATGGTGGCATGCATGGCCCATGGTGGGTTAAGGTGGTGCATGGTCCACAGCTAGACTAGTCATGGTCTGGTTCGCGGCTCGCTGCATGGCGTGGCACGACATGGTGCTGTGCATGGCCTATTGATGGTGGGCATGGCATGGTGCCAAGCTTAGGCCTGATGGTGGGCACAGGGTGATGTCGTGTTGTTGCTGTGGTGCCCAGTCAAGTAGCTTGGGCGGTGGTCCTGCATGGCCTGGGCTAGTGGCCTGGGTGATGAGCATGCATGGCCCAAGCTGACGGTCTGGGCTATGGGGCCGCAAGGCACGGGCTGGAGTTGTGCGCTGGTTGGCATGCCACTAGCCTCGCCTACAAGGCACGGGCTAGAGATGTGCACTGGATGGCGTGCCTGTGGAGGCATGCCCCTAGCCTTGCCTGCAAGGCACGGGCTAGTGCCGTGGGCTGGATGGCGTGCCTGTGAGGGCACGCCACAAGCCTCGCTAAGTGGTGCGGGGGCACGCATGCATGCCCGCAGGTGCACGCTCAAGGGCACGCACAAGCCTGCACACATGGTCTGCGCGCAGCTAGTAGCCTGCACAGTCACCCGCTGAGTGTCATGGTTTAAGCCAAGGCATGCAAGTAAGCTAACCATGTGATTGTCCTGACCCTCCATAAGTCGTGTCGAGGTGTGATCCTAGGCAAATCTCCTGGGGGTTGTGACACCCCTCCCTACCTCACATTCAGCATTTCTTCTCCCCCTTTTTGGATTGACACACCCTTTTCACCTTCATCGTTTCTCCACCGACCCTCCCTTCTGTTATCTCTAGTAATAACCTGAGTAAACCTTCTCTCTCCCATTGAACTCCCCCTTAGCCGGGCCCCAAATTGTTCATCTCTCTCATTTTTTCCTTCTTTTTGTTTTTCCTTCTCAGGGCATCCTTGAGGACTATGGATTATCCTACCACAAGAGAAACACATATGAGGCAATTTCTCATAACTGAAGGAGATCCATAGACTGTTACCTATGTAGTAATTGTTCTTCCTCTCGCCAATGGTTTTGTGAGATCCATTTCGATGTGGACGCAGAGACAACATCCCCAAACACTCCCATCATCTTGCACGTCAACATTAATCACCTTGCCCATTGTTCTTCCCAGCTGCTCACCTTTTTCCTTTGTGATATAAGCTAGGGGAAGATTATGCATCTACACCCATAGTTCCTCCCATTCAAAATTCATCTTCGGTGGGGGAGTGAATCCATCAAACACCTTCAACACCATCAATTGGTTGTCAAACAATCATGTTTTCCCACCCCTAACTTTTTGTTTGTCTGCATGGGTTGCGAAAGTGATGACAAAAACATTCTTCCCCACCTTCAGAAAACTAGCTAGCCACCCTGCTTAACCTCCAAATCTTTGCCATCGTGGATTCTAGGACACCAGTGCTAATCCTCCTTTCCATCCACACATTGCCAACTAGGCTTCTGTCTCCCTTATTTTTGATCTCCTCTATAATACTATCATCTATTTCTACATTCCTCTTTTCTTCCTTCGTTAACCTAAGCTTTTCCCATTGTTCTTCTAGAATTTCCATCTTCTACAACCATCGTCGTGTCCAGAGTACCTTAGCCCCCCTTCTTTCGTTCGCATGGAGTCTTCCGCTTATGAACCACCTCTCTTCGCCCTCTGCCACCCATACTGACCACAAATCTTCCTCCCTCAATGATGTTCGCTCCCCACTCTCTGCCACCAATTTTGTTAGTGCAATACTTCTCACTTCTCCTCTCTTTTCTCTAATGGAAAGGATCGAGAGAGAAGACGTCAAATCTATCACATATATAATTAGTAGTTGAGGTGGTGGACTACGCACCTCATATAAAGCCATATTACAGTGAAAGCATTAATGTTAAGGAGGGAGACTAAAATTAAAGAAAATTAATAGGAAATGGCAATGAAGCAAAGATTCGGGTCCATGTTTGGAATCAATATAGAGTGATTAGCTATGGTCTAATAAGTAGTAATTCAAATAGTTGCGGTTGGAATAAGCTGCAACTGGTGGAAAGGCAACTATGATGATCGTTTGTTTTGGGGCATGCATTTCACTTAGAGATCTTTACTTCCATGCATTTAGCAACCATTCATCGTTTTTCATCCCTTGTTGCCTTTTTTACCCGACTTATAACGAATTTGGGTTTCCTGTAATGCCCTGTTTAGATTGTTGACAATTTAGACAAGAACCATGTGTGAGATGAGGGAGGACGGCGTGTCTCCACCAACTGGGGCACCGACCAGTTTAAGAGAGTGGTAATGTACGATCATAACTTTGTACTACTTCTCATTTGGTTGTGAAGCGCTTATACTACAAGTTGACAAAATGCATGTCTCATATATCGAACCTTTTCTGCAGAATACATGGGGGAGGCCAAAGTGTTGGGTGGGTGTAGATCTGAATTCGACAGAGAGATGAGTTGATTTCTTAATCTCCTTCTGTCTGAAGATGACTGCCATTTTTTTCGCAAACATTTGCCAAAAATGATAATTTACGAATATTTAAGTCCATAAAATTTCCCTTGTTATATTGACTAAGGTGGCGCTGCTTGTATATCAGATGCTCATTCCAATTGTGAATTGTAGGATTAGCACACTTGAGTTTGCAAAACTAACATGAAAGATCAGCAGGATCCACACTTACTAAAACGCACTTTTTGAAAGAAATACACGCTTAGATAAACATGATTACTTAACATGGGCTAAGTGCTAACTAGCAGCCGCATGTATAGTAGGCTAGGAGAGGGCAGAATAAACGGTTTGTAGCAAGGAAAGACATAGATGGACTAAAGAACATCTTTGGATCTCCAAAATAATCGTGCCTCGATCATATTCGTTTTATCCTATGCTAGTTGTGACATCTTTTCCGCTACAACGGGGGCTGCGGGTTTTGAACCCATCAGGCTCTTGGAATTACTGGTACTGTTTTGTTCTCCCGTTCGCAGAGGTCTGTGCAGAGAAAACCATGGCAACAGATATCATTATAAAGCCAGGTTAAGAAAACTTGCTATGTCCTCATTGCTCAAACCAATTTGTATAATGTCTCTCTCTTTGAGATGAAGTGCATCTGCGGGAGACCTAATCAGCCAATACAATTTAGCAGCATAAGAGGTGATGTTGTAGCCCTTACTCGGATCACAATGCTCATATGCGATGAGGTTTCTAAACATGGATTCTGTGTTCTCCTCTATAACTATTGCTGGCATCTTGATTATCTTGTTATCTTCGACCTTCATATTGAAGATGTTTTCTCCTTCTACAGCGATAAATCTATATCCACTCTGGCGAAGCTCTGTCACAGACGGACCTGGGTTCCGCTTTAAGTGAACTAAGCAATCGCGACCAACTAAACAGTTTCGGAAGCAATCGAGTAAATGCTTGTGATTTTGACTGCTGCGCGCCGATGGAGGAAACATTCCATACTTGGAAAAAGAAGAGGAAACCAGATCATCAAGTCGGGAGCACGATTCAGTTTTCAAGTAGGGCATGAGGTTGAACAAACAGTCGAGCACGCACCAAGGAATTTGATTCTCAAGCAGAAGCAAATCCGCTAATATTTTTCTGGGCATCCATGACGTATTAGGCACGAGAGCTTCCTCTCCTCGAATTGCCATTAGGTCCTTTTGATATCTGCAGAGGAATTCGAGGATAAAGCAACCATCGAGGATCAACATCTCTATGAATTTCTTTCTTGGAAAATCTACCTCTTCTGCATAATACTCACGACAATCCTGCTCAGTACTTCCGACGGCTTTTACCAAGCAAACCAAGCTAACTACTGTTTCCTCAGCAGGTGCTCGATTGAGGAGGCATTTTAAATACCATAGCTTGATTTTTTCCATTCCTTTTAACTCCTTGTTCTTGTGGTGAAATGGACCGATTGAAACTACTTGTGGGACGAAAGCCTTCTCATTATGCCTGCGTAGTCCATTTGGAACTCTAAATATGGAACACGCATGAGATGGTGGTGGAGGCATTTCGGAAATCTTTCCTTGAATCCAAGATGCAATTTCTTCCACATCTTCAGTCCCAATGGAAGTTTGCATGTTTTTGTTGGAATTTGCCATCAGATCATCATGTATTCTGCAATATTTATTTCTATCGAATTAATCTTGCTCACCAACAATGCTTGTCATAATGTGTGTGTGTGTGTATATATATATATATATATTCTTTCATCTTGGAAACCCAAAATAGTTGAGGACGAAAGGTGGCTCAAATTAATGAAACTAGAAGAAAATATTTTGAGATTAATGAATCAACTAGAAGATAATAGTTGAGAATGAAAGATGACAGAAATTAATGAAATTACAACCAATGCAAAATAATTTATCTCAACAAGTGAATGAAAATAGAAGAAAAAAAAAGAAGTAATTATGGTGACACAAATTAATAAGATTAACATTAAATCATATAAAATGCAGCGAATGGAAACAATTCCTTTTGAGAATCTATGCATGTATTAATTACCTAGAGGTATTACTTGCCGGCGAGCACTTTTCCGGTGGATAATTACCTGCTAACGTCGAGAGGGTTGCGCCCATGTTTTATCCTGAAATTGCAGATCAAGATGCAGTCAAATCCTAGTCATAAAAAGCAGGAAAAAGAAAAAGAAGCAGATACAAACGGGGACGTACGGATGATCTATAAGAGAACCGGAGAAAGAGATCTGAGGCAGGCAACGACAGATCAGGGCACTCAAAGAGTTCGTTAGATCGAGAGAGAAGGATATCGATGTCTCTAACGTTAACACGATGGTCTTAATATAAACCAAACATTATTGTTATTTTTTTTTTTAAGAAATAATATTCTAATCTTTCTTTTAAATTAAATTGCTAGAAAAATATATTACTCACAAAATAATTATATAAAGATAAATATATAAAATAACGTGACTTGATGTGATAATATATTAGATTATAAATTTACATTTATCACAAAATAAATTTAACTAATCACATTATACAACAAGAAGTAGCATTTAAGCCGCAAACAATATTTAGGTAAACGAATCAATGAATTTTAAGGATAGTCTTGGACACGTTTGACGGTGATTTGGGCAAATGTTTTCCTTCTTCCTAGATTTTAGTATTGATCCTTTATTAAAAAATTAAAAAAAAATTAAAAATTATTGATCCAGTGACTTTTAATTCAAAATGTATGACATGAGTCAATGATTAAAGAGAATAAAATCATTGGTACTTTAACGTTATCATATTTGATTCCAAAACCCACCATTCCCAGTGACTTTGACTGGCCACTACCATCCCGAAAAAGAGAACTATTATAATGATGTAAAAGTGAATTCATAATATGGTTGATTGTATAGTTTATATAGATTTATTTTTTAATAAAATTAATTTTAAAATCCAACGTATTATATTAGTTTATAAGTCACTTTTTTAAAATCTAGTCTTTCTCCACTATCATCTCCAAAACTTACCAATTAATCTCAAAAGAGAAATAATTTGTATAAGTTTCAAATAGACAATTTTTGTACAAATCTTTCTAAAAAAATGTGAAAAAAATTTGTATAAACTTGTGCAAAAATACTGTGGACAACCGGCCTGAATCCCGCCACGGCATCGCGTCCAATGTGGTTAAAATGAAAACGACAGAGTTTCGCAAAAATGGAAAACAAAGCTTGTCAGTTCCTTTTCCTTCTCATTTAGTTGGTTCTCTCTGCAATGAAAAACACCCTTATGAAAACACGCATACATAGAGCAAGTCAAAGTTATAAACTGTTCGAGAAAAATCATGAATCTCTTTTCATTTACTTCTATATGTATTCTCTTCAACCAAAAAGATAATCATACAAAATTAGAGCTCAAATCGAGACCCGAAGTTATAAATTTCCTTTCGCATTTATTTTCCTATGTTTTTCTCAACAACCAAACATCCACACACAGAGAGAGAGAGAGAGAGAGAGAGAGAGAGAGAGAGAGAGAGAGAGAGAGAGAGAGTTACTGGGAGGTTAGGTATGTAATCCATCAAGTGCGGAACATCCTCTAGAACATACCCAGAGGGGCTGGTGACGATTTTGGGCTCGGAATTGACTAAGTTCTCCATGGAGCCATTCCTGGAAGTGGGAGAGAGGACGGAGAAGTATCGGGGGCTGTGATTGAGGTAGGGAGAGTAAGGGTTCGTGGGGTTGAAGCACCAGAACCTTGGAGTAGAAATGGAAACAGAGCTAGAGATGGTAAAGTGACGAGAGTCCATGGAGCCTGATGGAACTTGCGAGTGTGAGCAGGGGATAGGTGTTAAAATCCCGAGAAAAGTGGCCTCGGGACAAGCCTCGACACTGCCCTTGGGAGGCAAGGACGTCACCATGGCTAACTTACATACATGTCTTGGCCCGTGCCGTGACACACATGGGGAGCCCAGCATGCATGCATGCCTTCACCCGCACGTTGACATGCACGGGGCGCCCAACATGTAGGCCAGCGAGGTTAGTAGCCACGTGCAGCCCAGCACGTGGCCTGGTAGGCGCACGCCCATGCTCATGCCCATGTGCTAGCCCTTGCGCAACCACCCCCATATGCGCGCCTGCATCTGCCCTAAGTCGCATGCAAGCTAAGTTAGTAGCATGCCTTCGCAGGTATGCCATCCAGAGCACGGCTCCAACCCGTGTGTTGTTGGCTAGGCCAGTGGCATACCATCCAACACATGGCTCCGGCCCATGCCTTGCAGCTTGGGCCATGTAGACCCAATGCCCAGGCTACCAACCTGGGCCATGCAGACCACACACATGGCTCACCACCTGCTGGCCTTGCATGGCTACATGTCATGCCCACCATCAGGCCTTTGCATGGCACCATGCCATGCCCATCAACAAACCATGTTGTGCAACCTAGCCATGGACCAGACCGAAGGCCATCATGCATCATTCTAGCCCACCATGGACTCTTGCATGCCATGGCCAACTTGGCCATGCCACTATATTATTTCATTTTTATTTATTTTATTTTTATTTATTTATTTCCAATGCACGTATTGGGAGTTTCCAATTTGTAACTCTTATAAATAGGACCTTTAGTCTTTTCTTTTATATCTTTTGACAAATTCCTTTTGGACGGCTTTGTTCTTGAGATCATCTATTTCGGTGCTTAGCACTTGGTCTCTTTGGGGTGCAATTCGTGAATCCCTAATGATATAATCACACTTTACAATTCATGAATAAGTGTGATTCAAGTTATCAATTTTATGAGTATTATTCATTCACTTTCTTGTCTTCCATTTTGAATCGTTCTTGAGTTGTTCTTAAGAATACATTGTGTTCTTCGGTTGTTCATTGCCATAATCCACCATTTGCCTCATTTGATCCATCCAAACATATAGTGTCGCCCACTATAGTGTTTTCCCTAGCCCCTATCCATAAATAGCCTTGTTGCCCCTTCCATAAAACCCTAGCCAAATCCTCCCTTACCATACACGGCATTATCATCTTTACCCTTCTTCCATTCCAATTTATCCTAGCCGAAACCCCCAATTCTTCATAAAGAAACTCTTTCCTTTTATGACTCTTGACTTCCTCCAATTCAAATCCCTTAATTTAAGGAATTGATAATCATCTTCAATTCCTAAAATCCCTCATCCCTTAAATCTCTCAAGTCAATATTGACTTTCCAAATTAGCCCAACCGAATCCTCAAGGATTCCTACCACTTAGGAGTCTTTTCAAAACCCTTCCACTCATCAATTTCGACAACCTTAGTTGCCTTGCAATCCGAAACCCTAGCCTCCATCCATCTTGGCGCCAACCCTAATTTCCATTAGCTAATTTCAGCAACCCTAGTTGCCTCATACCCAAAACCCTAGCCTTACTATCTCTCATCATCCCTAGCCCTATCAACTTGGCATCACAGCCAAGGGACAAACCTTAGCCATCCATTGTGAATTGCAAGCTCTAAACACTTAGTCTACCCAATTCCATCATCATCTCTATCATTCTAACTCCCAAACACCACCCTTTGTTGAAAGCCAAGCAAGTTGACAAGATCACTCGGTCACCAACATCACCAAGGCGAGTTCGTGGCCTTAATGTTTAGGGATAAGATCAGAGTCCCTAACAATACGATAAAGAGAAGAGACCCAAAACCAATGGCTTCATGGATTCATGGGTGTGGCTTCGTGGATAGGACGAAGAGAAGAGACCCAAAACCATCGTGGGTTCGGCTGTGACATGGAGAAGACGAAGAGAGAAAGAAGATGGAGAAAATAGAAAGAGAAAATGGGGTGAAATGAAGATGAAGAAAGGTCAGCATTCTCGAATTTGAAACGTAATCGTGGGAATGGAGGAAGAAGAAGATGAAGAAAATATGAATTGAAAATGGGGATGGAGACTAGAGCCCCTTCTATTTTTTATTTTTGCAAAATGACACCATTATCATTTTAGCCTCGTAGGACACGATGCCGTGGCGGGAATACATGCGGTTGTCCATAATATTTTTGAAACTTGTGTATTTAATGCTTGGAATAGCATTCTCTTCTATTACAAACTGATGATAAAGAAGTTCGGTGTGAAGCCATTGCTTTACATTCCGACAAGATAATTAAAGATGTTACTATTTGCTTTAAGTAAAGTTGAAAATTATGAAGCTACTTTTGCTTTCCTGTATCCGCGTGAGAGGAACTTTTTAGGTCACTTCTTCCTCTCATTTTGCAAACACCGAGAATGTAGCACGACCACGGACCTTGAAGACCATTTTTATTTTTTTGATTTATTTATTTATATTTTTAAAAATAAAAAAATTCACAACATTATTAAAAACTTCTTTCTTAATTACTAAATAAATAAAAAATTGGGACACAAATTCGAAACCCACATTCGGTGGATTTAGCATTTTTGAATAACTTTTCATAGTTTTCATCTTTATTTACTATATGCTTGATTTGGATAGTAAGATGAAAATTTTTAATTTTAAATGAAAATTTTATATATTATTATTGTTCTAAAATTTTAAAAAATTGAATTATTTATTATATTTTATATGAAAATTTAAAAAAATTATTTATTATATTTTAGATCTACTATTCATTCTAATGGTGTGCTTTCATTTCCGTACGAAAATAGTGCGGGGATTTTGGAAAAAAGGAGGAAAATAAGTGTGTTTATTCTTAAGAACTTTTCGAATAAAAGAGAGGTATTTTTGTTAGTGTAGTTAGCTCGATTAGTTAGATTATTGTATTATGAAAGATGCAAGCGATTAATTAGATTGTTGTATTCCAGAATAGGCAAGTCAAAAGAAAATATGTTGTCAATTAGGGCTGTACAAATTACCGAAAAACCGACTGGAACCGACTCAGACCGGCCGCCGGAGATCGGAACCGGAGTAGAACCGGTCGGCGCACGGTAGATTTTATGAAAAACCGATGTCCAGCGGTTCGGTCCCGGTTTGAACCTGGGCCGGACCGCTGAACCGACCGATGGTTTAAATCTATTTTTTTTTTAATTATACATATATGAAACGACGCCGTTTCACTTAAACTGAAGTGAAACGGCGTCGTTTTAAGACTTAATATTTGAAAAAAATAATAAAAGGAACGGCGTCGTTTAACCCTAGGGTTAACACAGCGCACGTCCCTTCTTCCCCGTCTATTCTTTTTGTTCAGACATTTGCCGCCGCCGCCCCCTCCTCTCTCTCTCGCTCTGTGTCGCTTTCTCTCTCTCTCAAGGCGCACGCAGCCACGCAAGGCCAGCTCCGTCGCCAACTCCCTCCCTCTCTCTCTCTCTAATCTCACCTCGCGGTCTCTCTCTCTCTCTCAAAAATCTCAGTCACCTCGCTTTCTCTCTCTCGCTCTCTCTCACGGCGCACATAGCAACCGATGATGCCGACGAACCGACCGGAGTTACGTCTAGATCGAGGACGACGGTTTCTCCCCATTCTCCGGCCGGTTTCGGTCGTGATTTCTCTCATTTTCCCCCATCGGTGCGGTTTCGGTTTTGGACGAAAAACCGCGCCAATAGGTCGGTTTTCACCCCTATTGTCAACGGTGGAACCAGTACATTGTTTCAGGGCCCCCAAAAAATTCTGAACTTTTATTTAATTAATTTCTATATATCACGTAATTACTATGATGTGGTCTTTTCAAAATTAATTTCTTTGCCCCTAACAATTATTTCAATTTGATGGGTAATTTCTAAAAATGCTTAAAGTTAAAATTAAATTTATAAAAATAATAATTTTATTAATACGGACCCCAAAAGTCTTGATTATACAACACTAAACCTTTTTAATATAGAACTCAAAATGAAATAAATACTAAAATAATCATTTAAGGTTGACGTTTTGTATGTAAATTAAAAATAGTTGAAAACTTTTATCTTTCATATTTCATTACGCAAGAAAATTTTATTTGAGGCATCAATTGTATTATTATATATTGAATGTTGCCCGAGGCATGTCTCCTAGGTGTGCTGAGGAGTTTTCTCTAGTATAGGCAAGGCATGTCTCCTAGTATACTTTAAGGAGAGAGTGTCTTTAATTGTGAAATCTTCACAGGGAGGGAGTGAGTGTCGTTAGATTTTGATCCATTTTCTGAAAAAATAGGGAGGAAATATTTTAAAAGAAATATTTTGGGTCAAATGTGATTTTTGACGTGAGTAAGAAAATGAATCATGTATATGGCATCTTGTTCATGCATATTGTTGAAGTTTTAATATATTTCTATCTTGTAGGATTGCTTGTATTATTGCTTACCTATTATACCATTTTTGGTACTGTAAATTTTGATACAGATGATGAGGAGGCTGAGCCTAAAGAGGCGGCTCCACCGTAGGATTAATTTTGGATTTGATTTATTTTATTTGGAAATTATTTTCCATCTTAAAATTATGTATTTCGGATTTGTGACTTCATTGGGGCTTGTATTATTTTGTTACGTTAGTTTTTGGCGAGTTTATATTTAAACAAAATTATGGTACTTACTAGATTGATATTTATTATCCGTTACGTTATTTTTGTTGTACATGTGTTGCATGTTCACATACTTGGCATTTGGAGATGGGATACGTGACCCCGTTTTGTCATCATCTCGACGCTGGTGTCCGTATGTGAGAGTTAGGGGTGTCACATGCCCCAACCTAATTTTCCTTGAATACGTCCGTACGTCTATGGTTAGTATAAATACACATTATGTAACCATAATTTACCAATAGTGAATTTCCACGCTGCTCACTCCTGTGGATGGAGGTACACTGCCGAATCACATTAAATCTCTATGTCGATTTCTCTTGCTTTACTCTTTTGATTATTCCGTATTGTTCATCAGTAATTGCCGCACGTTTCACAACAGAGTTTCACTAGGCATCCCCTCATTCTGTTATAGGTATCCGTGCGGTTGGTGGAATGAAACATGTGCTTAACAAAAAGGTACATTAATGACATTATTACAAACTCTAGAATTAGAAATAAACTAATGCTTTCAAAGAATAGTTCTAAAAATAATTTATACTTAAGATTACTTTGTATTGAGGACCTGTTTCGCACACCTTCAATTGCTACTTACATTTATGACTAGAGGGGAAAGAATGGGTCCGGGTTTAGGCAGGTGAGGCCTCCAATGCCTAAGTTAATTGGGTTTGATTATTTTTGAAGTGTAGATTTTCTTTTGGCGGCAAGGGAGAGAGTGAGAGATTACCTCTTTCAAGGCTTTCCTTTTTTTTTTTTTTATAGGAAAAATCTAGTTGCAAATATAAGTGTGTACTAATATGTTCACTAATTTAATGTGATTGGTCAAAAAATAAATTTTATTAAAAATAATGTCAATTTAAACTTTGAATATGAATAAATCAATATTGATATACAGATTAGTACATGACTTTATTTATACATAACAAGACTCTTTTTTCTATGTCTCATTCGAAGGTAGGCGTAGCCTCTCTTTTGCTTGGTAGCCTAGCAGCAATACCCTCACTAATAGCACTAGTAGTGGGCTCAATAAGTTAAATTTTAGCTAAAAAATAACCAAAGTGCAAAATAAAGTTCTACAATAAGCTCAACAAATGTACAGTGAATTTAACCTTTGGCTATATGGCTGGCCAAATTTATTGAGTGAAAGAGACTAGCCAAAGTTCAAAGTCAATATTTTAATAAAATAGTGAAAGATTTGTTGATCCTATTATTTGGTATTGTAAAAAGTGACTAGCTAAAATTTGTAAAAGTGAATTTTCTAATTAAATTTTAACTAAAGTTTGTTGAACCACTACTAATGCTCTAAAGAGGCATATTGTAGCATTGAATGCGATAACCCCTCGTGGACTCCTGCCCAGCACAACTTGGCACCTGCATCTCTCTTGAGAGGGCATTTAGGTCCTGCTTAGCCATTAAGAATTTTTAGATGAGAATTTTGAGTTTTAAGATAAAATTATATTTTAATATTATTATTGTTGTTTTGAGATTTGAAAAAATTTAGAAAAAATTGAATAATTTATTATATTTTATATAAAAATTTGAAAAAAATTATAATAATGAAATAATAATTTTATATTTGAGATTAAAAATTTTAGTAACCAAACCGTAGTAACCCTTCTAGGCATTGGGTATGGAGTGCCGCTCCGACCTGAGTCCATCAGTAACCGAATTAGCGGGGGATGTGTTGGCCTACACCGACAGTGCTAGTTCCCATGGGCCGTACGTTGCTGGGACTGGCGATGTCGGCTTGTTGTTTTCTCGTTGACGGGCCGGTCTTTATCGCGGGAGAAAAGGGCCTAGTTGTTGCCCTTTTGTGCACGTCACACCTAACTCAATCGGTGCTCGTATGGACTTAGTTGGCCGGACAGGACTAGGCGCATGTTTTTAGATGGAGATTGTGCCTACACTCTGAATTTTACTTTGAATTTCAAGAAAGTGATTAGACTTACGATTGGAAATATTTACGGTTATATGATATTAGTTCTCTTGTTTAATTTATTCCTGTGCATTATTTTTTGAAATTATCCCTTTATTTTTCTCGTGGTATGCATATGATTGTTTGACACAAAATAATTAAAATTTAAAAAAAAAAAATTGCAACTAATAAAAACTATATATAACATGTGATTTTTCTTACATTTCATGACATATAATTTGTATTATAATATTTTAGATATTTTCTATATATCTTTTTTCTAACCATATAAAACCTGATCAATTTCGCTTTTGTGGAATAAAACAGCTTCACCAAAATAAAATCATGGATTCTACATAAATGTTCAAAATCAAATAAAATATGGTATTAAAAATAATTTTCACAAAATTCAACATAAAGAAAGTGGAAAGAAATAACCATATATACTAAAATACAACACGAGAAAAAACCATAAAATAGCATTCCTATAACTAATGCAACTTATGCACAATTTATGCAACTTCAAATTTGTTCATTAAAGAAGTTGCTATATATATACTATATAGCCATCTGAACAAATTTTCNAAACTTATAACAAAGTAATAAAAACTGAAACTTATAACAAGGTAATAAAAACTGAAGCTTATAACAAGATAATGAAAACTGAAACTTATAACAAAGTAATGAAAACTGAAACTTATAACAAAGTAATATAAACTGAAAACCTTAACAAAGAAAACTAAAAACTAACTCTTAACAAAGTAAAAAAACTGAAGCTCTTAACAAAGTAAAAAACTGAAACTCTTCACAAAGTAATAAACTCAAAACTCCAAAACTAATAACTTAAAAATTAATCCCGTAAATAACTTGCAAAATACAAAGGTAATAACTTGCAAAATACAAAGGAAATAACTTGCAAAATACAAAGGAAATAACTTGCAAAATAACTCCCCTCCTTCGTCTCCACTGCCTTGATGCCCTTTCTCTTCTGAGCTCTCTCCTATTTATAGGAGAGAACATCCTACCATTTCTCAAGAGTGGGTGGCCAAACTTTGAAGAATGGTGGAGTGGATGGCCTAACTTGGGAGTGGGTGGCCTAACTTTGAAGAATGGTGGAGTGGGTGGCCTAACTTGGGAGTGGGTGACCTAACTTTGGTGTGTGCTGTCCATTTTTCTTCTGCATATGCATGTGCTGCATCTTCATTTTCTGCATGTGCATGTGTTTCAACATGTGCTGCTATTTTTTTCTGTTTTCTGCATTTCTGCAGCACTTTCTGTTTTCTGCATTTCTTGATTTTCTGCTTGCTCCCTTGAGTTCCAGCCGTGAGTTCCATTCTCTTTTAGTATTTTCATAAATGCCATGCAGTACATAAAAAATGTATTTCTTTTAAAGGCAAATATAGAACTTTATGTATATAAAATATTGACATTAATTAATTTGCATTCAATATTAGAATTTGATGCATAATTAAGTGTTCAATCTTTATTTGATAAAATAAATCACCCATTTAAACAACTTAATTATGAAATTCTAACCTTTTATCATTATGCAACTTCAAATTTGTTCATTAAAGAAGTTGCTATGTATATACTATATAGCCATCTGAAGAAATTTTCTAAAAGTATTGGTAAGAAGTTGGCAATCATGTCAGAGAGTAGGGGTGTTCAACCGGGTTCCAGACCGGGTATCTGGGTATACCCGGCCTAGAACCCGAGTTTTAAACCCGGTCCGGAACCCGGACTGGGTATATCCGGGTTATGACTCAGTTCGAAACCCAGATTCATTCGAGTTTTTACAAACCGGAAATCCGGGTTTCGGCTACAACCCGGTTTTTTTTTAATATTTTTTTTTATTGAAGTGATTATATTATTAATTTTTTATGTTGAAAAAATGTTTATAAAAAATCTAATATTTTATTACAATTTTTTCAAAAAATAATGTTGAAACGCAAAAAAATCCACTACATATTACATTGTTTGAACTGATTTGTTTAGAACATTACAAACCACATACATTGCTTTAATTAAACTCCAATACACAACAATAAATATGAACTAATTTGGTAAGAACATTCTTGAAACCTCTACACCTAAAGGATTATAAAAATTGATATTGCTTTTCAAAAGTCCAATAATAGTACAAGAAGGATGTAGTCTCAAAGTGTTTAAAGCAACTTTTAAACCTGCAAAAAAACACACCTAAAAACAATTAGAACACAAGTTTGAAATTTTCTTAAAGAGAGAATGAGAGACTCTATTGTTATTCTAGAGAACTGTACCCTAACTAGCCTTTTGTTTTCTCGACTTCCAATCATTATAATTACCAGCAGAAACCACTAATATTATATGCCTACCAGCACCTCCTTTCCCACTCCCTACTACAATAGATAGGTCGAAAAACGGATCCACTTCTCTTTCTCTCTATCTATAGAAAGGTCTCAGATTCCTCTATACCGGCGCAAAAATACACACAACTTCCTCTTTATTTACTAACCTACTATGATGATCCTTCTCTTACCCTTCTTTTTTCTCAAGAAAAATAAAAATAAAAATAAAAATTTTCCTTCCAACCTCCATCCCAAAAACTTTTCCTTCCTGCACAAGCACTTTTTTCAAATCAATGACTAGCTAGCTAGCTAGCCAGTTGTCTAGTTCTGAAATTGATTTCACCTATGAACTTGCATCTCCAAGCAACCTATGAACTCAAAAATACGTTAATAGGGCTCCATATTTAAAGCCAGACATCGCCACAGTTAAAACATAGAAAACGAAAAAATAAAACAATGTTTTAAGGCTTTTTCCAACCCATAAATGATTTCAGAGCAACATGTTAAAGCAGCCATAGACTAATTGCCACACTGTAAGCAAACATTATCTAAATAATTTAGACATATCAATGAAATAATATTAAACACAACATGGAGATGAGGGATTTGGAATTTTGGACACACCAAACCCACAAAAATACGGGCCATATTTCATTCCTTGCAGTCGCAACAGACACTTCCATAGGACCACTTGCATACCAGGGTCCAGGGACATGGCCTGTTTTAGTCGGTGTTTTAGTTCATTCCTTGCAATTGCTTTTTAAGATCCAAGTTTGAGGTTCTTCTTTTCAAGATCCAGGTTTCCTGTTCTTGGTTTTTGATATGGGTCTTGGTCTTCTAGTGCTTAGGAGTAGAATTCTCCTCTTTCTTTAACCATGGAAGTTTTTGTGAATATAAACTTCCTTTAATAACTGAAACAATTAGCTACCCAGGTTTCATGGTTTGTAATAGGGGCTTTTAATTGCTTTTAACTGAAACAATGAATAGATACACTGCAAATTAGGGTACCCAGATCTACCCAAATATCAAAGCAAGAAAAATCCCAAATTTTCACCGAATCACAAAGAAGAGAACCAGCTCAATCTACCCAAATTTTAATCTCAAAGCACTCTTTTATTTACAAGTCTTAACTCCACTTCTCTCTCTCTCTCTCTCTCTTCCCCTCCTCTCTCTCTCTCTCTTTGCCTCTCTTTTCTCTTCTCCAAGCAAACCTGCCCCCCACTTCACTGCTGCAAAGCTAAAATACCAGAAACCAGACCCAGAAACAGAGATAGAGTGTGCATTTTATCAGAAAGATTTGGAATGTATTGGCAAAAGAAAAATGATAAAGTAAGGCCAAAAATAGAGAAAAGTGAAGAGAAACTTACAGCCCTCCTCCCAAATGTATCAGTTATCCGTCCATTTACTAATGCACTTATCACTCCTCCAAGAGACAACATCGAACCAAAAATAGAAAATGGAGACTGGTTTTGCGTGAGAGAGGTCTAGGCAGAGAGGTTTGTGCAAAGAGGACTGGTTTCGCGTGAGAGAGAGAGAGAGAGTGAGGATGACGGCGGAAACCTAGATGGTGAATCAGTAAAATGTAATATATATATATATATATATATATATATATATATATATATAAATCTGGGTACCAGATTTTAAATCCAAAACCCAGATTTTAATACCGGATCCGAACCGTATAGGTCTGGATTATGTAATCCGGGTTTCGGCCTGGAATTGATCCAGGCCGGGCCAGATTTTATCCGGCCCAGATGAACAGGCCTATCAGAGAGGATGTTATTGAAATATAACAAATATTGTGAGAATTTTGAGAAGGTGAACAAAATCTTGTTCATTGTAGCTATGCTTAACCCACACTCCAAATTGAAAGTTTTGGAGTTTTGATTTATTGACTTTCTTAGCCTCGACAAGTATCCGAGCTTGTTGCACGAGTAAGGGGAATCATTAAATAGTTGTTAAGCACTATTCAATTAGGGGCCAATCAAGAGCTGGTGAGATCCAAATCAACACTTCTTATGATGATGATGATGATCTCTATAGTAGGTACCGCCAATATCAAGCATCAAAATTTGTCGTAGAGTCCAAATCAGAATTGGATAATTATTTCATGGGAAGCTTGAAGGATTGACACCTGACTTTGATATTCTAATATGGTGGAAGGTGAACTCAAGCAAATATCTAGTCCTTGCTAATATAGCACGGGATGTGTTGGCTATTCTCATCTCTACTATTGCTTCTAAGTTGGCATTCAGTGTTGGGGGCTGTGTTTTAGATTCATTTTGAAGCTCCTTGGCCCCAAAAACAATTGAAACTCTTATTTATACTCAAAATTGGTTGAAAGCTCCCTTCATTATGTATGACTCCCAAGACTTGATGGAAGATGCTGAAAGCTATAAGCTGAAAAATGGTAAGACTCATTTTGAAATATCATATGTTTTCATGTGATTTTTTTAATAATTATATTTTTAACAAAATTATTTTTCTTCTTGTAGAGATAACTTTGAATAAAGTTTTGAACATAGGCAGTTGAAAAATACGAGGTATTTCCACTTCATTCGAGCTCTACCAAATTCCATAGAATTGTAAGACTTGTTTATTGCGCCTGCTGTACTTATAGAATTGTATTTTCTTTTGGTTGCAATTAAACATCTATATATTAAAAGTAAATCACATATATATATATATATATTTTTTTTTGAAATAGAAACTTCATGCATTTCATTAATATGTAATCAGTCTGTACAAATAGATTCTTTTAAAACTTGCAAATAAATAAAATTTGGTCATTCCTCGATCTATATCACTTTATGCTCAAATTGCACTGTTGCCTTTGCTAGTGAATGAGCCACTTCATTGCCTTCCCTATTGATGTACTGCACTTTCCAGTTTTTCCTTCCTCTCAGCACTACTTTGATGTCTTCAATGATGTGTCCATTGAGAGACCAATCCCCTTCTTCTTTGTTAACAGTGTTCACCACCACTTCGGCATCCCCTTCCAAAATCACCTTATTCAACCCGAGGTCATTACATAACTCTGTAGTTTGCCATAGTACTAAGCTCTTTGCTAAGGCTCGATCTTTTATTGGCTGCTCCTTATAACAGGCACTTGCCATTACTTCACCTTTCCCATTACGAATGACAATAACTATCCCTATGTTTTTCACATTAAGAGAGGCATCCCAATTTGCCTTGAAATATCCTTGCATAGGTTTCCCCCATGTCTGCAACCTTCTTTGTTACTATTACCAGCTGCAGGTAAAACCCCTGCCTGTGAGTACGTGGTGTAGCTCCTTGGCACCTAGATCCATTGATAACTTCAACGAGCTGGCCTACCTGTTCCTCACTCACTTCATGTCCAGTTGGAGACGAAGATGCCCAGCGAATTACCTCCTTACCATGAAGTAGAGGGAAGATGAAAGCCTAAAGACTTACCTGGCTAGGTTCAACAAGGAGCGGAAGACTAAGACGAGAAGATCACGCTGGCGGTGTTGCTCGGGGGGGTCTGGCCCTGATCAATGTTCATGGTAGAGCTGGCAAAAAAGTCTCTTGCCACTCTCCGAGAGTTCATGGATCAGGCCGATAACTTCATCAATGTAGAGGATACCCTCCTCGCCTTGATAGAGCCCTGGCAGAAGGAGGTGGAGGGGGTGCACAAAAGGGAAAAGGCCTTGACCAAAGGCCCCACCCAGGAGAAGATGGAACACAAATAGCGAGAGTCAAGAAAGGAGGAGCCTATTGTGGGACGCATGCGGCACAGGTTTGACCGTTCAATGTTCATCATCGCGAAGAAAGAGAAGCAGCTCACCTCAGGGGAATGTCGCTACTGCACCCACCATCGAACCACTTCCCACTGCACCGAGGAGTGCCGGTCACCTTCAACAAGCTACCGTCCACTACGCTATCCACCTTTCTAGCAAAAGGAGCAGCCGTGAAGGGGACGCTCTGGGGAAAGGAGGGAACACCATCCAAGGAGGGGAAACGACATGCTACATGGGCATGCGCCTTTCTTGAAGTATTGATAGGCTCCCATCAGGACGCAAGCTATCCTGACTAGAAGGGAGAAGGGGCGCATGCCAAGAAGAAATGACAACTGGGGCCCTTCCTTTTTTTCTCACATTTTTATATTTTGTCTGGTTGCTTTGTAAATACGAACTTGTGGTAGATTACTGAAAATGTTGTATCTCTTTCAAGAAACTTGCAAAACCAGTCCCAAACTGCAAATGACTCTTATTCTTAGTCAATGAATGAAGGTTCCCCCGAGGATACACGTTGCACAAGAAAGCTCCCTTGAGGGAATGAAGATGGCTCCCCCGAGGTTCCATCTCATGCAGGGAAGCCCCTCCGAGGAAATGAACGAAGGCTCCCTTGAGGGAATGATGGACCTCCCTCGAGGCCACGCACCTCGCACGGGAAAACTCCCATGAGGGAATGACGAACCTCTCTCGAGTCCACGCACCTCAGCGGGAAAGCTCTCCTGAGGGAATGAACCAAGACTCCCCTGAGGGAAGGAACAAACCTCCCTCGAGGAAATACTTCTTGCGTGGGAAAGCTTTTGGGAGGGGGAAAGTTCCTTCGAAAGAATGCTCCCAAGAGAGGATGATGATCCTCCGCTGCGGAGAAATCACCCGGGCGTAGGAATGCTCCCACAAGGGAATGAACGAAGGCTCTCCTAAGGGAATAACAGACCTCCCTTGAAGGACCACCTTGCTTGGGAAAGCTCCCTTGAGGGAAAGAATGAAGGCTCCCCCGAGGATAGACCTCGCGGGGAAAACTCCCACGAGAGAATGAATGATGGCTCCCCTGAGGGAATGACGAACCTCCCCAGAGGAACCACCTCGCATGGGAAAACTCATTTGAGCGAATGAACAAAGGCTCCCCCGAGGATAGACCTCGCACAGGAAAGTTCCCATGAGGGAAAGCTCCCACGAGAGAATTCTCCCTTGAGGCAATGACGAATCTCTCCCGAGGAACCACCTCGTGCGGGAAAGCTCTCCTGAAGGAACGAACGAAGGCTACTTCGAGGATACACCTCACGTAGGAAAGCTCTCTCGAGGGAATGCTCCACTGAGAGAATGAAGAAGGCTCCCCCGAGGATCCACTTGGAGCGGGAAAGCTCCTCTGAGGGAATGAATGAAGGCTCCCCTGAGGAAATGATGAACCTAGCTTGAGGCCACCCTATTTACGAGGGAAAGCTCCTCCGAGGGAATGTTCCCCTGAGGGAATGAACTAAGACTCCCCTGAGGGAAGGAACAATCCTCCCCCGAGGAAATACTCCTCGCGTGGGAAAGCTCCTATTAAGGAAAGCTCCCCTGAGAGGATGATGATCCTTTCCTAGGGGAAAGCTCCCGTAAGAGAACGAACTAAGGCTTTCCTGAGGGAACGATAGACCTCCCCCAAGGAAATCACCTCGTGCGAGAACGCTCCCATAAGGGAATGAATGAATGCTCCCCGGTGAGGGAAAGTTCCTCGAGGGAGCGAATATGCCCCTCCTTCAGAGGAATGTGAGAAGTTTGGAAACCAGCTCAAGCCCACAGTGGCCCTAGAGTCCTACCAGGCCGAGCTGCGAGACAGGTCGGTAATGGTCAAGTTAAATTAAGTATATACATCTGCGCATTGGCTTTTGTAGCAAACTTGGTTGGTTTGGCTTACGTGCTGCTCGACCATCTACAGAGAAGACACCAAGTCAGCAAGACAGTGCATTGAGGGAATCTCCATCGCGGTTTCAGCTATGCGGTGTAATTCAAACAAGATGGGGACCTTATGTGCAAGATCGCAAGCCTGTCACACTACAAATAGCC
Source organism: Carya cathayensis (assembly GCA_011037825.1). NCBI lineage: Eukaryota > Viridiplantae > Streptophyta > Magnoliopsida > Fagales > Juglandaceae > Carya > Carya cathayensis. The sequence goes on along the minus strand of QGSO01000875.1, from coordinate 65,345 downwards.
TCAGGTGTCGGTAAAGGCATAAGGGCAGTTATGCCCGGCGGGTACCAGCAGGTTAATCATCAACTCATTGCGATATGAGCAAACAAGCGACGCATTGCTGCTCGTGAAAGGCATGCATAATGAAAAGCATCGCAAGTAAAAGCATAAAAAATAAAGGCAACTGAACATCAACAGACTAAATTCATAAACAGACTGAATTCTATGATTATTCGAAGAAGAAAACATCAACAATGAAATGAGAATGATAAAACAAAAGAGTTTTAATAATTGAAAATCAAATACATAAATTAAGAATAAATTAAAAATACCATCTAATATGTAAGTTCATCTTTAGCCCTACTTGAGAATTTAGTTACCTATAAATATAATGGACAACAAAGAATAACACGACAGTTGTAGCACATCTTTGGGGTGTCAATTCCACAGAGAGACAAATTAAAAGAGCAGTAGAAAGAACAAATAAACTAAAGAAAAATATTAAATGATTAATAGAGAACAAAGATTAATTTTAAATGCAAATTAAAGTGAAACAAAGTTACTAACGGAAGAAGTACTCAAATTTGACGAACAGTAGCGTGTCGAGAATCATTTGCACAAATCCGGTATTTTAATTATTATTAATTTATTGAATAACTCAATTGGAAACTCAATCCCAGAAATTCTCAATCAGAAGGTATAGATTTAGAAACCAAAATTAAACCAAATATAACCGTTTGAAAAATCATTCACTACTTTTAAAATAGTAAATTATTATACTTATTGAGAAAATCCAACGATGACAATATACTCAGGGAGCAAAATTACAGCAAAGAACTTAATCAATATAGATAAATAATTGATCCAAGCATAATCAAAGAACCAATTCATTTAATAGAAAAAGCATGACTGAATCCATAAGCAGACTAAATTCTACGATTATTTGAAGAACAAAACATTAATAATGAAATGAGAATGATAAAACAAAAGAGTTTTAATAATTGAAAATCAAATACATAAATTAAGAATAAATTAAAAATACCATCTAATATGTAAGTTCATCCTTAGCCATACTTGAAAATTTAGTTACTTATAAATATAATGGACAACAAAGAATAACACGGCAGTTGTAGCACATCTTTGGGGTGTCGATTCCACATGGAGACAAATTAAAAGAATAACAGAAACAACAAAGAAACTAAAGAAAAATATTAAATGATTAAAAGAAAACAAAGATTAATTTTAAATGCAAATTAAAGTGAAACAAAGTTACTAAAGGAAGAAGTACTCAAATTTGACGAACAGTAGAGTGTCAGGAATCCTTTACACAAATCCGGTATTTTAATTATTCTTAATTTATTGAATAACTCAATTGGAAACTCAATCCTCGAAATTCTCAATCAGAAGGTATAGATTTATAAACCAAAATTAAACCAAATGTAACCCTTTGAAAAATCATTCACTAATTTTAAAATACTTAAATTATTATCCTTATTGAGAAAATCCAATGATGACAATATACTCAAGGAGCAATATTGCAGGAAAGAACTAAATCAATATAGATAAATAATTGATCCAAACATAATCAAAGAATCAATCCATTTAATAGAAAAAGCATGACTGAATCCATAAACAGACTAAATTTTATGACTATTTGAAGAAGAAAACATCAACAATAAAATAAGAATGATAAAACAAAAGAATTTTAAGAATTCAAAATCAAATACATAAATTAAGAATAAATTAAAAATACCATCTAATATGTAAGTTCATCCTTAACCCTACTTGAGAATTTAGTTATCCAAAAATATAATAGACAACAAAGAATAGCACGGCAGTTGTAGCACATCTTTGGGGTATCAATTCCACAGGGAGACAAATTAAAAGAATAACAGAATGAACAAAGAAACTAAAGAAAAATATTAAATGATTAATAGAGAACAAAAATTAATTTTAAATGTAAATTAAAGTGAAACAAAGTTACTAACGAAAGAAGTACTCAAATTTGAAGAACAGTAGAGTGTCGAAAATCCTTTGCACAAATCCGGTATTTTAATTATTCTTAATTTATTGATTAATTCAATTGGAAACTCAATCCCCGAAATTCTCAATCAGAAGGTATAGATTTATAAACCAAAATTAAACCAAATATAACTATTTGAAAAATTATTCACTACTTTTAAAATACGTAAATTATTATGTTTATTGAGAAAATCCAACGACAACAATATACTCAGGGAGCAATATTGCAGCAAAGAACTAAATCAATATAGATAAATAATTGATCCAAACATAATCAAAGAACCAATCTATTTAATAGAAAAGCATGACTGAATCCCTAAACAGACTAAATTCTATGATTATTTGAAGAAGAAAACATCAACAATGAAATGAGAATGATAAAATAAAACAGTTTTAATAATTGAAAATTAAATACATAAATTAAGAATAAATTAAAAATATCATCTAATATGTAAGTTCATCTTTAGCCCTACTCGAGAATTTAGTTACCCATAAATATAATGAACAATAAAAATATCAAGAGAAAACTGAAGTGAACGGCGGCCATGGAAGTGATTTTTTTATCTCTTCAAATCTACCACTTGTGCCTCTCCTCCTCCTCTATTTTGTGCTAATGATATGCTTATATAGAGTATAAAAGAAATCCTAATGTTTTCATAATTCCCGTATAAAAAAATCACCTAAATTTTAGGACTAATCTTTGGAGCCACGTACACACTTTAGGAGTTTGAATTTTGAAATCCTTATTAGAGACAAATTTATAGTCATTTAAGATAGATTTCTAATGTATCAAGAATTGCATCAATCTGATATGTGAGTAAAAAGTTACAATCAAAATACTAAACTATATCCAGACTATCTCCTAGCAAATTTCGGATTTACACTTCTTGCAGTTTCCTTTGGTGATTTTTTTTCTTGATCAAAATTGCTCTCAAACCTCATGAAAGTCCTCCTTTGAATTTGACTAGGCTTTGATTTGTTCTTTTATAAATTCTAAAATTAAACATAAAAAACTGATTAGGAGTATCTCAACGTAACTAGAAACTCAATTCAAGAATACACATTAATTCATATGATTTTTATTCACATTTTAGCATTTTAATCCAATAATATAGTATTTAGAGTGCACTTTTGTGCACTCATCAGGCGCCATCGACAAAAAGGAACAGTGGCTCCCAAGGTTCAAATAGAAACCCAAGAGAGGCACCATCCCATAGGTACAGAGGCAAGGTTGGGAAGCAGGACATGAATCGGCTAGAAAGAGAGGCGTGGTCAACCCGAGTTCTATGGACTCCTTGAAGAGCTCTAGTTGAAGGAGAGACCCTTCACGGTCCCTTCCATGGGACTCCACCCGTAATTTTCCCAGGGCCGGAGGTGTTCGGGCCTGAGCAAGCCCAGGACACCAGAAATCCCCTTAATCTAATCCAGCTAAGGAAGCCTTGATTTTCCCAAATCCAGAGGCAACCCGAGATGTAAGGAAGAACCGTGAACTGCACAAGGAGTTTTGAGGTAGGAAAATCCATTGAGCGATTGTCCCACAAAGTTGGGGACATGCCATCTTTTAAAAACATCTCCCAGTAATGAAGAACAACATGACTTTTGGAAGGGCATCTACAGAAGCCTCAAGGAGGCAGCCACACGCATGTCTCCATGAAAACTCATCGTAGGACTTGACATCACAAGACCAACCTTGAGCCAAGGTACCCATCGAAGTTAAGAACAACCAGTATGAGTGCAAGTTGGGAGAAACGAGAGTAGAATTTCAGAACGCTTGAGAAAGTAGGAGGGAAGACTTGGTGGGAGGCAACGAAGGGGAAAGGCCTATATATAGGTTGGGAATGACGGTTCACATCCCAAGGTTCAGGGTATATACACATCGAAGGGCTCCATCATATCATAAACAAATCTTGCCGAAACCTCGAGTGCAGATTTCATGGCACGCATGAGGGAAACGACACCCACACCATAAAGGCAGGACAACCAACAGATAAGCAATAAATGACTGATTGTTCAAAATCCTTCTAGATCTGTAGGAGAAACGCCAGCCATTAATTCACTCCCTCAAGATGGCTAAAGGGCAGGTATAGCAATAACGACAGGAGGGCAGAATTCAAAGTGTCACCTCGGAAAGGAAAATACTACAAGTAAATGGCAGCCAAACAGTGCGAGAGGATAAGTCAGAGCATGAGAAGGAAGTTAGGGGATAGAATAAAAATACATGTTTTTATTAATTAATTTATCTACAATTTACAAAGGGACACATGGAATTTACTACCAACACTGCCCCAAGAAAGTAAACAACAAGGAAAAGAAGACCTATGACTGTGGAAGAGGGTCAAGACCGGGAAGCTTCAAGCCCTCTTATGGATCAGAAGTGCCTGACTCAGTGAGGTCCCCCTCACGTTTGGTCCTAACTGGGGGATCTTCGAAGTCCCATCGCCTTGTGCCAACTGCAGAAGTGCTTGCAGGGAGGAAGTCTCTGGGGTCGTCATCTTTCGGTAGGAACGCATCCAGGATCATCTCCCACCCCAACTCGCCAGCATGATTTAGGGCGGCAGCATCAAGCTTGAGGATCTTGAAGTCCAGAGCCCGTAGATGCACCTCCAGTGCCTTTGAACTACGTTAATGGTTGAGGATGATGCAGTCATGTTTCTTGTCCAAGCCTTCAAAGTACTCGCGAGACCACGCTCGTGACAGACAGAAAGAGCCTTTCTCAGTTGCTTACTTGATCACGTAGCCACCTCTTGCACTTGCCATAGGTCGCTGCGCAGATCCCGGATAACCACTTCCTGACCTGCAATCCTTTCACGAGCGGCAGCCAGGTCGGCTAGTGCCTTTTCCTCAAGGACCCTGTCCGCAACCAACAAAGCCCTACGATCATTTGTAATGGCTGACAGGTTGGAATGCTCCCCTTCAAGTATCTTGATCCGATTAAAGTGAAACTTATGCAGCCCCCTCAACTCCTCATTCTCCTTCGGAGAAGGTCCCATGATTCTTGGAGCTTACTCAGAGACTCATAGGCATTCAAAGCCCAGTCTTGGGCCACAGCCAGCTCTGCCACCAAGCATCCCGCTCTTCCCTCCCTTGTTCCACTACGAACCGGAGACACTGTATCTCATCCTTAGCAATGCGCTGGGCTAGCGCTTTGATTCCCTGCACGGGCTCCAAGATTAGGCAGCAAACTAGAGATCCAGAAAGTGGAAAAGGAATGCAGAATGTAAGAAGTACCTTGGAGAGAAGTTTTTGCAGTTGCTCCACTTCACGGCCTATGGCAGAATCCTGCCGCACAGACTCGCTCAAAGGGTTGGCAAGAACAGTTGCGCTCGCAGCCTCAGCCACACCTATGCCAGGCCCGGTCAGAGCACCCTCATTCACGAAGTGCCAGATGCGTTTGCTGAGATGTAAGGGTTCCTACGAAAGGGATCTTTCACAGGGACAGCAACAGGAAGAGACTTGGAAGTTGCACTCGGACCTGGTAACTCCCCAGCTCGCCATTGCCGGGAGGGCAGTGCGGAAGAGGAATGAGGGCAAACATCTCTGCAGAGACAGGATAGGCCGCGCTAATCGTCCAGGGAGCCAAGACCTTTGGAAATGTCTGGACCTCTCCCTTAGCACTAGACAGATCCTCTTCCCCTTGTCTTCGGGAGAAGATTCAACTGTCCGTTTCCTTGAAGAGTGCGGCAGAGGATCAGCCACCACACTCCAACTAGAGAGAACAACATAATCCAAAGGGGGAAGGAAAACAACCAAATTTTCTTCCTCAAAGAGGACCTTGGAGTGAACTAGGAGCAGGTGCTGGGTTGCCTAGTCTTGCACGATTGCGACGCGACATGCCTCATTCTACATGGACACAGGGCGCACCTCCTTATCACTTGACACGACTCCTCAGGTTGCCTTGATCTGGAACTCTGCCCGGGAAAATTTTCCCACCAAGAACTCCTATCCTCGGCCACCCACAAAAAAGAATCTACAGGACTAGTCAGAAACTTTGTGGTATCTTAGCTCCATCACAATCAACGCAGGAGCCATTACCCTACAACTACAAATCTCTCTTGCTCCTATTTGTACATGGTGGGTCAGGAGGAACTCGTGGTAAGTCAAATCAGCATTCTCTGGGTTAGACTTCAATAGAGCTGGCCATCACAGCACACAACAGCACATCAGAATCTGCCAAGCATTCTGATGAAGCTGAGCGGGTGCTAGCCCCAAGCTATACAAGACTTCACGGATAGGACGAGGAAATGACAGTCTTAGCCCGCAGGATAACATGCTGGGAAAAAGGGCGATCTGGGTTGTCGAGCCATCTGCATTCATGGACCCTTTACGTGGCCCAGAAACTTCCAGAGTAACTAAATCTGAAATATAGTAAGTTAGCACCAGGGATTAAAGAAAGGCCGAAGTGGCCCCAAAGCACCAGTGGTGACCCAAGAACCTAGGCTCCGACAAGCCGGCCTCAGAGTGGTGCACAGAGCCAGTCAGGTTGGTGGATTTCTAGGAAGCCATCGGGGCTGGGAAAGCTAAGTGAAGCAAAGAAGGGTTGAAGTTGCAGAAAAAAGGGGGCAGTGGGCACAACGAAAGTACAAGAGGCAAAAGAAAGGTAGCAACACGGATGGAAGGGGGTGCAAAGGCACGGACACACAGTCGCAGAGAGAGGGGTAGCATCTGACAACCTAAGCTTGCAGGGTATGTAAAGCAACGAGAACCATATCGGCACCCTGGTAGCAGTATATGAGGAATCGGCAACGGACATGTGAAAAGACCACTGACTAGCTCATGCCGCCATTCGGTGACAGGAAGAGTGATCAACTGTGAAGATATGGAAATTTTCATTAGGTTAACCCAATGAGAATTGGCAAGGTAACTTTTAGGGGGTATTTTCATCAGGGCCTAAAGCCTATGATATTGCCCCAGGCCCATTACTTCGCAAGGCCCCATGAGCTCCAGGAATGCAAGCTTGAGCCCAGAATGGCCCCCTTTGGTAGCCAGGGGCAGGTCCTAGACCAGCATGAGCTCCAAACCCGTGCGAGTCTGAGGTAATCATCAACATTAGGATGGAACATGTAAGAAGGGTGTGAAAACCCATAATTGTGGAAAAAGGAAGATAATTGTGAAAAAAGGAAGAGAAAGCATCCGGCAATTCTGTTAGAAACCCACACTTGATTAAATGACCGACACCAAGATAACCACTCGGTATTAAACACAGTATGGCAGTGGAGACTCCGGGGAGAGGCATCCATCTGCCCCAAAACACAAGGCACGACTCTCGTAACCTAAAGGACCAAGTATAAAAGGTCGCCTAGAACTATAAGGTGAGAGAGAGGAGGAATTCAAGTTTGTTGTCAATTATACACCACTATTATCTTATTTTTTAAGCGTTTTATCTTTACTCTATACTAACTTTGGCATCGGAGGTTCCTTGGGCCACCGTAGGGCCACCCCTTTCCTACCTCAGGATCGGTCATGAGTGAAGACCCACACCGCTAAGCAACCTGGCCCGAGGGCGTACGAAACATGATGTTAATAGCCGGTACCTTTAAACTCCATTTATTCTTCCATCTCGAATCCTTACCCTGTTCCTATGATGATTCTCCCCGTTATAGACCTTTTTCTTTCTAACTCCACAAAATAGGCACTCCTCACAGAGAGAATTCCTCTCTTTGAGGGTCCCCATATCATGTTATCATCTGATCCCCTCTTACTAAGAGATATACTACATATTTGATCAGCTTCATCTTTCACAAATATTGCCTTCACCAATTCCTCATCCACCCTTTTTTACTTTGATCTAGCATCTCACATACCCTTGCATTTCTTTCAAGGATCTTAGTAAGAGATTGAACACAATATGATGTTGGAGAATTAAGCCATTTAGGACCCCACACATTAATACTATTACCATTTCCAATCCTTCATCTCGAGCCTTCTTTCAATAAATCTAAGGATCCCTAAACACTTCTCCAAATCAAAGATGGCTTGTACTAGGGGTGTGCAAAAAATCCCTTGGGCCGGTCCGTCCGATGCACCCGCATCGGAGCCCACCCGTCACATGTTGGGTTCTTCGGGTCTAAGTCTCATACGGGTTGAGTGAAAGCAATATCGGTCGAAACCGATAGATCCGCACCTCTGAGTTTTAGAAACCTAATTTTCGAGTTGCAGAAAATCATCCCAGCACCTCTAGTTTTAGAAACCCTAGCCACCAGTGCACCACGCCGTTCGACTTCACCGTTCGTCTTCGTCGTTCGTCTTTGCTGTCCAATCCAGTAAGTCCCTCTATCAAACGTATCTATTAATTGTTTGGATTGGAGACATTGTTGACAATAAGCAGAGAATAAGGATCAGAGCAAGCTCCGAACATGACTAATATAATAGATACAATGCATGGGTTGATTTTCAAAGCAAAACAACTCTGGTTTCTAACACATTCGTAGATACCCACCTACAATATGGAGTTTTAACCCAGAAAAAGAACTAAGAAGAATTTACATGGCAATAGCATCTTGATTAAAACCCTAAGGACCAACAAATTTTTTAGGCCACCTACTAATTAGAGAGACAGTAGCATTATTAGCATAAATTATGATCAGATAAGAACATGAAAGTCTTGAGGTTTATAAAATGGCAAACACTTTCAATAAAATATGATCAGACAAGAACATGATAGGTGTTTGTAGTCTGTGATTGCCCTGTGGAGATTTTTGGAGTAGACGTATTGGTGAAATTCACATTGGTGAAATTCACAAGAGATACATACAGAGTGAGATGACCAATTTGTATGGATACTAGAAAATTGTGTATGAATTTGTTGATTCTATTTCAGTTTGTTTGTGGATCTGTTTGTGAATCTATTTGGGTCTGGAATTTTCAGAAAAATTAAATTGAAAAACAAATTACATGCCTGTTTAGCCACTTTTTTTGTTCCTCTCCTCAATTTTTTTGTGAACCACATGGAGCTCAACTTATGGTTTATTGTGGTAACTGAGAGGCAGGGGCTTTATACTGAAATTCTTTCACAGCCTTAGCCAAGATCCTTCTCAATTATATAGTGTAATGTTCTTGTATAGTAAATAACTGGCTTTTGATTGCAAACTTTGTGGGTCTCTTTCCTACAAACTTTGTGGGTCTCTTACCATTAACTTTGGTTGTTGTTGGTCTCTCAATCGATAAGGATTGGAATAGATTTTGTTTTCCTGCCATTATTCCCAATAACTGTACCACTAAATATGTGTTTCAATATTTGAATATAGTTGATATTAAGTTGGTGGCCAACATGTTATTAGTGATTCATAATTGCATTTGATTTGATTTGAATGATTCCCATCACAATCTTAGGATGCAACACAATATTTTGGGATAATGACGGATGGTTATGCAATTTGAAAGACACGATTACCATTTTCCTTTTTCCTTTTTTTTAATGAATAATAGTAATTCATTAATTAGGATGCTTAAAGACTACTTGTCTACCGAATCCTGGGGTAATTTAAATTCAATTAATAATATAGCTAGGCTCAAGGTGCATACCTTTGGTCTATAGTTTATATAATTTAATAATATTGAACCAAACTCATAGTTTAATATTTAATTAACCCTAAACGTCTCTCTCATGGATGACTAATTGCATTTAACAAACGACTTAGCAGTCCTACTCCAACGACAGTCTACTCGGCTGTGTTACCCAATTCATTAAACAAGAGCCCACGTAAAAAAGCCCAATGAACTGTTTTGATTTTTGCAACATCTAAATTCTTCTAATCAAGGCTCTATTAATTTGCAATGTCCTTTAAAATTAAAAATTAGTAAGATATAAATTAAAAATTGATGATACCTCCAAACATTTTTTAAACCTTTTAATGTGCCTAATTTTTTTTAAGGTACTCACAAAATAAGATTATTTGGCCCCACAAGACATTAATTTTATCACATTAATCTCATTTTGAAATATTGTTTATTTGTTAACAAGTTTTTTATGCCCTATCTTTGTGTTTAGTATCATTATTTTCAGATCTTTAAGGTCTCATTTACTTTCAATTCTTCCACTAGCTTCTGTTGACTGGTTTTTTTTAGTCACATCTAGGTCACCATTAAGTTGATAATTAGAGTGAAGGCAGCAAATCTTCCGTAGTTAATCAACCTTTTATAAAATTATTCAAGCATCTACCCTTGTACCAGTTTTATATTTGTGTGTGTGTGGCTAGATGCATTTATGCATTACTAATATCTTGATTTTTGTATCTAATTTTATATGTCAGTTTATATATGGATTACTTTGAAAGTAACACCCATACCAATTTAAGAGATAATGAGACGGCTACTCCTTTTGATAACCGATCACAAAAGGCATCAAATATTAACTTGTCTAGTGACACAAGTCTCCCTTCTCGTAAAAGGAGGGCAAATAAGGACCCCTCAGTAGTGTGGGACCATTTCACTAAAATAGATGGATGTCTTTTAAATGACCCAAAAGCGGAGTGTAATTATTGTTACAAGATTTACTCTTGTCATCCCAAAAGACATGGTACATCAAGTATGCTGCAGCATCTTGGTACTTGTAAGCAACATCCTCATAGAATCAGACTTACGGATCAACAGAATATGAGTCGTGGGGGGCCTCTTGAGGGAGTTGGAGATAGTGATGTTAGTAACTCGGCAAATGCACATAAGTTTGATTCGAAAAATGTACGAATGCAATTGCTGAAATGATCATTTGTGATAAGCTTCCATTTAGGATAGTAGAAGGCCAAGGATTTAGGAAGGTATGTAGATCACTTGAACCAAGGTTCCAAGTGCCATCTCGAACTACTGCAGCGAGAGACTGTATTAAACTGTTTAAAATGGAGAATGAGAAGTTAAGGAAAATATTTAAGACGGTTGGGCGGGTTAGTTTAACTACTGACACATGGACGTCGATTCAAAACTTAAATTATATGTGTCTTACTGCACACTTTATCGACTCTGACTGGAAACTACACAAAAGAATTCTAAACTTTTGTATGATCCCTAATCACAAAGGAGAAACTATTGGAAAGTATGTAGATTCATGTCTACAAGATTGGGGCATTGACAAAATCTTTACTGTTACAGTTGACAATGCTTCCTCAAATGATGTTGCCATTGAGTATTTGAGAAAGTTTGTAGGAGGTCATTTGTTTGAAGGGAAGTATATTCATATAAGGTGTTGTGCCCATATAATGAACCTCATTGTGAATGATGGGCTAAAAGATTGTGGTGATTCAATCACAAGGGTGCGCAATGCAATTAGGTATGTTAGATCATCTCCCGCAAGAATGGAGAAATTCAAAAAGTGTATAGAGAAGGAGAAAATTGATTGTACAAAATTGGTATGCCTTGATGTTTCCACGAGATGGAATTCGACTTATCTAATGCTAGAAGTTGCATAAACATATAAAAAACCTTTTTTGCGATTGGAGAAGGATGATGATTCTTTTGTTCGTTATTGTCGTAGTGTGAACTTGGGCCCCCTAACTCTAATGATTGGGAGAGAGTTAGAGTATTGATAAAGTTTTTGAAGATTTTTTATGATGCTACTATGAGACTTTCTGGCTCTTTGTATGTCACATCTAATGCATATTTTTAGGAGCTTTGTGGCATACAATCACATTTGTCAAAAATGAGTCGAAGTAATGATGCAGTGTTGAAATGTATGGTGGAAAATATGAAGATTAAGTATGACAAATATTGGGGATCAATTGAAAAGACTAACTTGATGATATTTATTGCTGTTATTCTTGATCCAAGATGCAAATTTAGTCTTTTGCATTTTTGGTTCAAAAAGATATATGGTGGTAATTTAGTTGAAGAAATGATTGCAATAGTGAAACACTTGATGATGGACATTTACTGGGAGTATAGTATTGCGTATGGGAGTTCAAGTGGAGTTTCCTATTCTGAGCCTCCTTCCTCAGTTGATCCTACTATGATTGATTTTGATTCTCAACAAAGTTTTTGGGTTGAGTATGAGCAAGAAATTATTGAGTCTAATTTGATGAACAAATCAGAGATCGATCAGTACTTAGAACATGGTTGTGAGGCACGAGCTCCTAATTTTGATATTTTGGATTGGTGGAAGATCAATGAAGTAAAATATCTTATTTTGGCAAGAGTTGCACAGGATGTAATGGCCATTCCCGTTTCTATAGTTTCTTCTGAATCAGCCTTCAATGCAGGGGGTCGTGTGCTTGACCCATTTTGTAGTTCACTATCTCCAAGAACAGTTGAGGCACATGTTTGTACACAGAATTGGTTGAAGGATCCAATACCCATTGATCTTCATGCCTCATTGGATAATATTGAAAGCTTTGAGGCAGAATTGGGTAATGAATTTATTTCTTATTTACATATTTATTAAACCTTTTCATAATGTTTATTTTTATATCATTTTAATAATCATCATGTGTTTTTTTAGAGTTTGGTCCAAAATCAAGTATTGCTTATGATGATGAGATTGAGGAGTAACTCAAGGCTTATGGTCTTCATGAATGGTATGATTTTTATTTTCACTCCTTTGTATATGATTTGCATGAATTAAAAATTCTGATTTGATCTTCCCCAATGTTATGGAATTGCAGATTATGGAATTGAGATTGAGGAATTTTGTTGCTGCCTTCTCAACAAATTATGGAATTGGTTTTAATAGTTTTGTATTAGTGTTTTAATAGTTTTGTATTAGTGTTTTGCTCACTCTTTAGTAATGAAATGATGTTGATTTGTATGGAAAAGAGACCAAACATACAGATTAGCTCCTTGTGCTCCTTTCAGCCAAAGAATTTTTCCCCCTTCTTTCCATACGTTGGCATGTTTTCTACAAAGAGCTTATCCTAGTGGTTGGTCAACTCAGCCTTTTGTTGGCTTCATCTTGTTTATATGTCAGCAAACTGACTCAGAAAATAATTTTTAGCTTATGCAATTTGTCCATTTATGCCGATACTGTATAATTTTATCTTTTCTTGGTGTAGTTGTAATTATTTCTTGTATAATTTTTATCTTTTCTTGGTGTAGTTGTAATTATTTCTTGTAAACTCTAGAGTGGGTGCAGGAATGAACTCACTTGACTGAAAAAAAAAAAAAAAAAAAAGAAGAAGAAGAAGAAGAAGAAGAACCGTCCGTACAGACTCGTACGGACGAGTCGGGTCGGGTTGGTGCGTTTTGGGTAAACGGGTCGGATTTGATCATGCACAAAACCGGCTTGAAGTCACAGGTTGCAGGCCTACCTTGTACCCCACATTGGCCTTCAGCAACTGTTTTGTTTTAGAATATTTCTCTTTGAAAATAACTGCAACTAGGGAATTTGGATGTTGCAGGAATCTCCATCCCTATTTTGCTAAAAGAGCTGTGTTGAAGCTTTCAAGATCCCTAAACCCCAGACCTCCTTGNCTAACATGGCGTATACTTGTAAATGGTATAATATGATTTAATCATAAACATTTCATGGCATACATGTATCATATGGCATACTTAACATGGCATACTTATAACATACATCATTGTATGGCAGAAAAGATTATTTAACAGATAATTATTCATGAGAGATTAAATCATACGTAACAGATAAACATGTAATGACATAGCATGACATGGCATATACGATAACATACATACATAAATTGTAGTTCCCTTACCCATCACACATACACAATAAACTGATAGTAAGTTAGAGGCTAACTTACCTCGATCGTCGCGTTCTATGAGAATAGAGCGCGAGACACGAGGAACTGCACAACAGCTGGAAGAGGAACACTCGAGTCCTTAAGATTTTCACTTCTGAACTCAATTGCCATATTGTAAGCACTTGCAACACCACGGCCAACTTGAGGTTTCACTATACTCGGAAGAGATAAATTGACTTCAGAAAGCCTTTGCACTAAAACAAGTTCATTAAAATTATCAATAACAACCAAACAAACAACTCATTTCTCAATCCATATACTCTTAGCCATAGTCAACCACAAGATGACACCAGTCATCCCGGACTATAATCCATATCATCACTGCTTCGGGACACTGTCATACAGTTTCCCAACATTACACCATACGCTCCACACTTCTCTGCTACGCCATTCAACCCTTCGTGACACGCCATCCGATGTATCACGACTTAATACAGAGTACACTCACGTGAACTCTCTTCCATCCACACTACAATACCCATCACTGCGATACACGTCTCACGGTGCATCGCTACGCGACACGGAGTACGCGCTACGCGTACTTCCTTCGCTACAACTCTCATCAACACGATGCACATCACACGATGCATCGCCATACAACACGGAGTACACTACATGCGTACTCCCTTCCTTCTACGACACACATCACTACAGTGCACGTCGCGCGGCGCGTCGCTGCATTACACAGAATACGCTACACGCGTATTCTCTTCACACAACCCGCCGTATCACATCTACGGCATCCATCTCACGCCTATACTTCACAGCACAGTCCACAAAATACACAATCAAACGCAACACTTCACAACCACACTTCGCTTCACAACTACGCAACGAATTCCACAAATACAACTACACAATCCACAAACCAACCAACTATTTTAAACGTAAAATAACTAGAGATAGAAGGTTATACCATCGACGGGATAACCCGTGCGTCGCTCGTTGTTCGTCACGAACATGCGTCGGAGGAACGTACGTGGCGGCGTACGGTGGCTGTCCACCACATAAAGTGGTAGTTTGGGCTTGAGAAAGGCTAGGCGTGGTCTTGGAAGACTCATGATTTTACAGCTGTCGGTGAAGAACAAAATACGTGATTTACGGAAAAGATAAACTATACGCGTGATTCCAGATGAGGGTAAAGACAAGAGAGATGTGATTGCTGTCGGGAAATAATCCAAAACTGATAATTTTAGCGGGCTGTTACAGAGACGGTGGCCGGCTAGTCTGGTAGGTACAATTGTTAGGTGACATAGGTGTGGCCTATGATTAGTAACAATTGGTATCAGAGCTAGAGCTCTGTTATAAGATTAACTATCTTTTGAGTTAAGATCTTATGGCTAACATTGCATCTTCATTTGGTGAAGGTCAATCTAGCAGTCGGCCTCCACTCTTTTGTGGAGATAATTACTCATTCTGGAAAGTTAGAATAAGAATATTCCTTCAGGCTCAAGGTCGAGAAATCTGGAAATGCATTGTAAATGGACCTTATATTCCAACAAAAAAGGTCAAAAAGGAAGAAGAAGAGTTTAATCGTGAAGACGATAGACTTTATACTTTGAATTTAACTGCTATGAATTTATTATATAATGCTCTCAATGGTAATGAGTTTAATAGAGTAATGACTTGTGCTACGGCAAAGGAAATTTGGGATAACTTGGAAGTTACTTATGAAGGAACTTCTCAAGTCAAGGAATCAAAAATTTATATTCTTACTCATGAATATGAAATGTTTAAGATGAATGATGATGAATCTATTTCTAGTATGCACACTCGTTTTACTAACATCATAAACAGCTTGACAGCTCTTGGCAAAGTTTATTCCAAAGTGGAGATAGTAAGAAAAATTCTCAACTCTCTACCAAAACGTTGGGAATCAAAAGTGACAGCGATTCTTGAAGCTAGAGACCTCAAGAAGCTCGAAGTGAATGAACTCATCGGGTCACTTATCACCCATGAGTACACATTGAAAAGAGGAGAAGAAGAAGGAAAGCCAAAGAAGAGCTTGGCACTTAAAGCTGTTCCTCATGAAAGTGAAAGTGATGAAGATGAGGAAAATGACGACAAAGATGAAGAAGTTGCGATGATAACAAGAAGAATTCAGAGGTTCTTAAAGAAAAATAAAACTCCTCCGAGGAAATCCTTCAAAAAGTTTTCCAAGAAAGATTCAGGTAAAAATGACACTTTAATTTGTTATAAATGCAATAAGCCTGGTCATATCAAGCCAGATTGTCCTCTGCTAAAAAAAGATCGAAACAAAGGCAAGAAAGCAATGAAAGCTACATGGGATGATGATTCAAGTAGCTCAGATAGTGAAGCAAGCAATGGAGAATCAGCAAATCTTTGTCTTATGGCTAAAAATGACATTGAGGTAACAAATCTTGATAATATTGAAGATCCTTCATATGAAGAATTGCAAAATGTTTTAGAAGAGGTATATGAGGAATTTGAAAAATTGGGTATCAAGTATACTTCTTTGAAAAAAAAAATTTCTTCTTTAACAAATGAAATTGATATTTTAAAAAAAGAAAGTATTATTTTGAAAGATGAAAATCTTGAGTTAAAGAAGAAGAAAACTGATTTAGAAAATATTGTTGAAAACTTTACGAATGGAAAAAGAAATTTTGAAAAACTTCTTGGTAGTCAAAAATGTGTTTTTGACAAAGCAGGCTTGGGATATATGCCAAAACAAAAATACAAACCTTATAAAAACTTCTTTGATAATCCTTCTACATCAAAGTCCAATATTCAAAATTCTTTTCATAATAATTTTGTCAAAAAAGGATACTATTATAATCACTCAAGTTCTTCATATATGCCACATGCTATTTGCAATTTTTGTAATAGAAATGGCATAATTATCATGCTTGTCCTATTAGAAGAAAGCATACAATGACTATTAGGGTCATATGGGTACCTAAAAATCTTGTTTCTTCTAATACTAATAAATAAAGGACTCAAAGAACTTGGGTACCAAGAAAAATCATTTTAATTGTTTTTATAGGTATGCATGAAGTCCTCCACAAGTAAAAACAAAATGAGTTTTTAGAAATAAGAAAGATGAGTCCAGAGTCATAACTAGAAATAAGGCTCGACTTGTAGTCCAAGGTTTTAATCAAGAAGAAGGAATCGATTATGATGAGACATATGCACCAGTCGCAAGATTAGAAGCTATTCGAATGCTACTTGCATATGCTTGTTATAAAGATTTCAAACTTTTTCAAATGGATGTTAAAAGTGCTTTCTTAAACGGTTTTATAAATGAAGAGGTATATGTTGAGCAACCTCCAGGTTTTGAAAATCATATTTCTCCAAATCATGTTTTCAAACTCACAAAAGCACTATATGGACTCAAACAAGCTCCTAGAGCTTGGTATGAGAGACTCAGTGGTTTCTTGATTGAAAAAGGTTTTTCAAGAGGAAAAATTGATACAACTCTTTTCATTAAATACAAAAATGATGATATTCTTTTGATTCAGATTTATGTTGATGATATAATATTCGGTGCTACTAATGAAAATATGTGCCAAGTTTTTGCTAAGACTATGCAGGAAGAATTTGAAATGAGCATGATGGGAGAGCTTACATTCTTTCTCGGATTGCAAATTAAGCAAGCAAAAAGTGGGACATTCATCAATCAATCAAAATATATTAAGGAATTGCTGAAGAAGTTTGGGATGGAAGGTGCTAAGGAAACTGGAACACCAATGAGCCCATCCACTAAACTTGATAAAGATGAATCCGGTAAGCCAGTTGACTCGAAGGTATATCGAGGTATGATTGGTAGCTTATTATATTTGACAGCCAGTAGACCAGATATTATGTTCAGTGTGTGCTTATGTGTACGCTTTCAATCATCTCCAAAAGAATCTCATTTAATTGCAGTTAAGCGCATTCTTAGATATCTTAGTGGTACAATTAACCTAGGGTTATGGTACCCTAAACACACATCTTTCGATCTAATCAGCTACACAGATGCAGATTATGCTGGTTGTAAAATAGATCGAAAAAGCACTAGTGGAGCATGCCATTTCTTAGGACATGCACTAGTTTCCTGATTTAGTAAAAAACAAAATTCTGTTGCACTATCTACTGCTGAGGCAGAATATGTTGCTGCGGGTAGTTGTTGTGCTCAAGTTCTTTACATGAAGCAACAACTTGAAGATTTTAAACTCATGTATAATCACATTCCAATCAAATGTGATAATACAAGTGCTATAAATCTTTCAAAGAACCCAATACAACATTCTAGAACTAAACATATTGAAATAAGATATCATTTTCTTCGAGATCATGTGCAGAAAGGCGATATAGTACTAGAGTTCACAAACACACACGATCAGTTAGCAGATATATTCACAAAACCTTTACCAGAAGATAGATTATGTATGATTAGAAGAGAAATAGGTATGATGCATATTATGAATATCTCTTAAAAGATATATCAGAGTTCATAAAAATATAGAGATATTTTTTAATACTTTTACATAAACTTGAGGTTCTTAGCCTCATGTTTGAGACGCTCATTCTCTTCATACAATATCATGTCATCCCTATCCATGGGAACTGGCAAGCGGAATGAAGAATCCAATAGAGATTTCAACTGTTTATTCTTCTGTCGAAAGATTCCTTCCCTTGTGTGAGACTCTTGAACAATTCGTTGAAGTACAATAATTTGTTCTTTAAGCCTTTCAACCTCATGGTTTTTGGCTTGTACTCGCTGGGAAAAAGCAACAATAGAGGATGAGTAGCGAGTCCCAAGACTCACCAAGTCGTAGATAGCATCGGAGTCTGACTTATTAGCCAAACTATTATTTTCTTGCTGCAACATGGCACCAATGGCAGCTGCAGAAAGGACAGGAGGTTGAGGTGCTGAATACCTCATGGATGGATCTAGAGGAATGTTAGAAGAATGAGCCATTGAGAAAAGAATTGAAAACTTAAAGCGAGAATGTTGAAGGAATGCAGATGAGTTATAGAGATGAGAATAAGATTTGATGCAAATTGGATTAAGTTTAAGACTGATTTTATAGAGATAGCATAAAGAAGAAGACAAACTATTGTCTCTTCAAATCTTATTTAGTCAAAAGAAATACAAGATATGCTGGACACACATTGTCAAAAGTTTTCTTACTAAGCCAGCGAGATTAACAGTAGATTGTCCCTATTTTTCTAGTAAACGATGAACCTCTGCTGTTATCTGCCGATGTTGACCTTGTATCTGAACCCTTTCTCGTTCCAGCTCCTCTATTCGTGGTTGCAGATCATGAGCATACCAATCTGCAAATTTTTTCAACTCTTTGTTTTCTTGCTTTAGCCTTTTATTCTCTCTATCCTTATTAGCAAGCTTCTGTCGTAACTCAGATATTTGGATGTTAAGATGATCAATCTCACTCACCCTCGCCATTAACCTCCGAGACATGATCGTAACAGAGGCAGCATATTGACTACTGAGCATTCTTGATTCTGCAATAATCTCAGAATCAGCCCTACTAGAAAAACGGTTCTCTGCTCCTATCATGGTATTGACGGCCTCATGAGAGAAGATTGATGGTTGATGCGTCAAGGGTTCCTGATTCAAGTCTGGAATATTAGTGGAAGATAATTGTTCGGCCATTCTATCGTTATAGAAAAGCAGAACTCAGGTCAAGAAGCGATGTATTTTTTGTTTTTTGTATCCGATAGGTGAAAATGATCATTTTTTTTTGAAACTCAGAGCCTTCAATCCTTTGTCAACAACATCAGGCGATTGTTTAAATCTTCAGCCGCACTAAATTCATAGAGTTAGGCCTCGAGGCTTTGCAGCACTTGTCGGGTCACGGACGGCTCCCTTTTTCAACTATCTACAGTGTCTATTAACGCACCGTTTTCTTCAGTCTATTTACTTGCTGCCGATCCTTTTTAATGATGCCAAAAGGGGGAGAAGTTTTAGACTAGAACATTAACATTGTTTAAATTGCTAAACTTGTTATATATGCTTGGAATTATATTTATATTTTTGCTTGAAAAACTAACGCACATTCTCAGGGGGAGCTTAAGTATTAATACAGGTTTCAGGTTCTATCAAGTATTTGTCATCATCAAAAAGGGGGAGATTGTTGAACCCAAGGTTTCAAGTTTCGTGTAATTATAAATCTACACATGGATTTTGATGATAACAAATGAATTCAAAGAATAAAGGAGTCTCAAGCTCAAGTTGTCCACACAATGGAGTCAAGCACATCAAGGAACCAAGCATGAGCAAGAAGGGAACAAGTTCACATTAAAGTCATAGAGTAATATTGTAAATCTCTTAAAAATTCGAAATTAGGATTAAGGCTCAAAAATTAATATTTTATCATAAAGTATTAAAATACATTTTCCACATGTGCATGAATATTTTGAAAATTAAATTTGAAAATTTTGAAAGATAATTGATTGTCATCTTTCACATGTGCATGACATGATTAAAGGTTTGAACTTTGAAAATATTAAAGATGATTGATTGTCATCTTTCACATGTGCATGTTTTATTTGAATATTTTCAAAAGTGATTGATGCTTTTCTTGACTTATGCAAAAGGAAGATGTCTTTGTTTGAAAAATTTGAAAAGTAAAGTGTGCTCCTTTTGTCATATGCAAAAAGTAAAAGATTAGGTTTGAAATTTTTGAAAAGCAAAGTGTGCTCCTTTTGTCATATGCAAAAAGTAAAAGATTAGGTTTGAAATTTTTGAAAAGCAAAGTGTGCTCCTTTTGTCATATGCAAAAAGTAAAAGATTATGTTTGATTTTTTTGAAAAGCAAAGTGTGCTCCTTTTGTCATATGCAAAAAGTAAAAAGATTAGGTTTGAATTTTTGAAAAGTGAATGATGATGTCTTTGACATGTGAATCTTTTTAAATTTGAATATGAAGTCTCATATGCCTATAAATAGATCATTTGAGAGCTTCACATTTACAACACCAAGAGCATACAATATTCATTCAAAACTTTCATTCTCTCTTCTCTAAGCATTGAGCCTTAACTCTTATTCATTTTGAGAGATATAGTTTGTGCTTGTATTGTTCTTATTTCACTCATTGAGGAGTGTTTTCTGATAACCTACCCACTATCAATTCTTGTATCAGTAAAAGGGTGTGTATAACCCTTGTGCGTGTAGAAAGTGTTCTACACAGGGAATAGTTGAATCACCACGTGTAAGGTGATTGCAAGTGTAGAGGGTGTTCTACACGGATCCTTTGTAGCGGTGTTGTTCAAAGGTGTAATAGGTTTCTATCTCCACCTGAAGGAGGTTGAATAGTGAATTCGGGGATCCTCAAGGGGTAGCTTGAGGCGAGGACGTAGGCAGTGGGGCCGAACCTCGTTAACATACTGAGTTTGCTTCTCTCTTACTCTTTATATTTATTTCTGTTTCATATTTTGTTTATATTTTATATTGGACATTTGATTTATAATTGTTATTTTTTTTAAATATAACTCAATTCACCCCCCTCTTCTGTTAGTTATCTGGGCAACAAGTCCAAATCAGAATTGGATAATTACTTCATGGGAAGCTTTGAAGGATTGACACCCGACTTTGATATTCTAATATGGTGGAAGGTGAACTCAAGCAAATATCTAGTCCTTGCTAATATAGCACGGGATGTGTTGGCTATTCTCATATCCATTATTGTTTCTAAGTTGGCATTCAGTGTTGGGGGTCGTGTTTTAGATTCATTTTGAAGCTCCTTGGCCCCAAAAATAGTTGAAACTTTTATTTATACTCAAAATTGGTTGAAAGCTCCCTTCATTATGTATGACTCCCAAGACTTGATGGAAGATGTTGAAAGCTATAAGCTGAAAAATGGTAAGACTCATTTTGAAATATCATATGTTTTCATGTGATTTTTTTAATAATTATATTTTTAACAAAATTATTTTTCTTCTTGTAGAGATAACTTTGAATAAAGTTTTGAACATAGGCAGTTGAAGAATACGAGGTATTTCCACTTCATTCGAGCTCTACCAAATTCCATAGAATTGTAAGACTTGTTTATTGCGCCTGCTGTACTTATAGAATTGTATTTTCTTTTGGTTGCAATTAAACATCTATATATTAAAAGTAAATCACATATATATATATATATATATATATATATATATTTTGAAATAGAAACTTCATGGATTTCATTAATCTGTAATCAGTCTGTACAAATAGATTCTTTTAAAACTTGCAAATAAATAAAATTTGGTCCTTCCTCGATTCATATCACTTTATGCTCAAATTGCACTGTTGCCTTTGCTAGTGAATGAGCCACTTCATTGCCTTCCCTATTGATTTACTGCACTTTCTAGTTTTTCCTTCCTCTCAGCACTACTTTGATGTCTTCAATGATGTGTCCATTGAGAGACCAATCCTCTTCTTCTTTGTTAACAGTGTTCACCACCACTTCGGCATCCCCTTCCAAAATCACCTTATTCAACCCGAGGTCATTACATAACTCTGCAGTTTGCCATAGTACTAAGCTCTTTGCTAAGGCTCGATCTTTTATTGGCTGCTCCTTATAACAGGCACTTGCCATTACTTCACCTTTCCCATTACGAATGACAATAACTATCCCCATGTTTTTCACATTAAGAGAGGCATCCCAATTTGCCTTGAAATATCCTTGCATTGGTTTCCCCCATGTCTGCAACCTTCTTCTGTTACTATTACCAGCTGCAGGTAAAACTCCTGCCTCTGATTCTTGAGCCATTTCATTCTCTTGTGCTGATTGAAAATCTTCAAGGATTGATCTCACTATATTGTTGGGACTTTTAAACTTTTCTTCGAAAATGAAAAAATTTCTTTTGAGCCAAATCAATCTCATTGTGACTGCAACCAGCTTCAACTCTTCTTCTTTCAACCTTTCCATTAATTTCTCCTATAAACCAAGGAAACTCTTTTAGTGCTTGACCATTTTTGAATAGGCCTCAAGGAATCTGCCCACACATCCCTTGCTGCTTGACACAACCATAGGACATGCATAGTTGTCTCCTCCTCTTCACAGCATATCGAGCACTTGGGATTTTCTACTATTTTTCTTTTGCACAGATTTTTTTTCTTGTTGCAAGAAGGTCATTTCCAGCTTTCCACAGGAAAAAACTAACCTCTCTTGGTGTTAGGGGGTACTTTCATCAGGGCCTAAAGCCCATTACTTCGTTAGGCCCAATGAGCTCCAGGAATGCTAGCCCGAGCCCAGAAGGGCCCCCTTTGGTAGCTCGGGGCGAGTCCCAAACCCAAGCTGGTCAAGCGAGCTCCAAACCCATGTGGGTCGGAGGTAATCATCAACATTGGGATGAGACATTGAAGAAGGGCGTGGGAAACCATAATCGGGGAAAAGGGAAGAGACGACATTCGGCAATTCTGCCAGAGACCCACACCACATTAAATGACTGACACTAAGAAAACCACGCCGCATTAAATGCAGTATGGCAGTGGAGACTCTGGAGAGAGGCGTTCCTTTGCCTCACAACACAAGACACGACTCTCCTAACCTGAAGGACCAAGTATAATAGGTCACCCATAACTATTCGGTAAGAGAGAGGACGAATTCAAGTCTGTTGTCAATTATACACCAATATTATCTTCCTCTTTAAGCATTTTATCTCTACTCTATACTAATTTTGGCATCGAAGGTTCCCCGGGCCACCACAAGGCTCCTACCTCAGGATCCACCACAAGTGAAGACCCGCCCCACTGAGCAACCTAGCCCAAAGGCATACGAAACACAACATTAATATTTAGCACCGTCTATGAGATTCGGCTAATCTTATGGTCGAACATGTCCTTCATATACCTGGGAAGATCCGTTCTTAGCTGGCACGGGAGAAGGACTAAGGAGTGATAAGCGGCACGGAAGCAAGGTTGGCCGCTATGAAGTAGCTCATAGGAAGGCTCAATAATGAAGTGAAGGACCTTTGGGAGGAAAACCAAGCCCTCAAGGATAACTTCCGTGACTCGGTACACCAGGACGAGCCCAGTGTCAGTGAACACCATTTGAGAAAAGAGGAAGAGGGTGACAATGCCCAGGACGAAAGGAAACACA
Source organism: Carya cathayensis (assembly GCA_011037825.1). NCBI lineage: Eukaryota > Viridiplantae > Streptophyta > Magnoliopsida > Fagales > Juglandaceae > Carya > Carya cathayensis. The sequence goes on along the minus strand of QGSO01000875.1, from coordinate 41,620 downwards.
TGTAGCAGGACCTGCGTAACCTCCAGGGAAAGAATGAGGAGGTATTGAGGAAAATGGGTAGTTCGTCCTCAGTAGACCAACTATTAGTTAGCACGAGCTTACTGTATAGCGCATGGGTGATGGTGGTCCCATTGCCACCAAAGTTTCGAGTCCCGTCCATGGAAGCGTATGATGGGACTTGAGACCCGATGGAGCATTTCGAGACCTTCAAGGCTCACATGACATTGCATGTGTTTCCCGGGAAGGTAGCATGCAGGGCCTTCCTGCTGGCCTTGAAGGGACCTGCGAGTACATGGTGCAGCTCCTTGGCACCTAGATCCATTGATAACTTCAACAAGCTGGCCTGCCTGTTCCTCACTCACTTCATGTCCAGTTGGAGACGAAGATGCCCGGCCACTTACCTCCTCACCATCAAGTAGAGGGAAGATGAAAGCCTAAAGACTTACCTGGCTAGGTTCAACAAGGAGCGGAAGACTAAGACGAGAAGATCACGCTGGCGGTGTTGCTCGGGGGGGTCTAGCCCTGATCAATGTTCATGGTAGAGCTGGCAAAAAAGTCTCTTGCCACTCTCCGAGAGTTTATGGATCAGGCCGATAACTTCATCAATGTAGAGGATACCCTCCTCGCCTTGATAGAGCCCTGGCAGAAGGAGGTGGAGGGGGTGCACAAAAGGGAAAAGGCCTTGACCAAAGGCCCCACCCAGGAGGAGATGGAACACAAATAGCGGGAGTCAAGAAAGGAGGAGCCTGTTGTGGGAGGCATGCGGCATAGGTTTGACCGTTCAATGTTCATCGTCACGAAGAAAGAGAAGCAGCTCACCTCAGGGAATGTCGCTATTGCACCCATCATCGGAACACTTCCCACTGCACCGGGGAGTGCTGGTCGCCTTCAACAAGCTACCGTCCACTGTGCTATCCACCTTCCCAGCAAAAGGAGCAGTTGTGGAGGGGACGCTCTGGGGAAAGGAGGGAACACCAACCGAGGAGGGGAAACGACATGCTACATGGGCATGCGCTGACAGGCTCCCATCAAGACGCAAGCTATCCTGACTAGAAGGGAGGAGGAGGGGCACATGCCAAGAAGAAATGACAACTGGGGCCCTTCCTTTTTTTCTCACATTTTTATTTTTTGTATGGTTGCTTTGTAAATACGAACTTGTGGTAGATTACTGAAAATGTTGTATCTCTTTCAAGAAACTTGCAAAACCAGTCCCAAACTGCAAATGACTCTTATTCTTAGTCAATGAACGAAGGCTCCCCTGAGGATACACGTCGCACGGGAAAGCTCCCTTGAGGGAATGAAGATGGCTCCCCCGAGGTTCCACCTCATGCAGGGAAGCCCCTCAGAGTAAATGAACGAAGGCTCCCTTGAGGGAACGATGGACCTCCCTCGAGGCCATGCACCTCGCAAGGGAAAACTCCCATGAGGGAATGCTCCCCTGAGGGAATGACGAACCTCTCTCGAGTCCACGCACCTCAGCGGGAAAGCTCTCCTGAGGGAATGTTTCCCTGAGGGAATGAACCAAGACTCCCTTGAGGGAAGGAACAAACCTCCCCCGAGGAAATGCTTCTTGCGTGGGAAAGCTTTTGGGCGCAGGAAAGCTCCTTAGAAAGAATGCTCCCAAGAGAGGATGATGATCCTCTGCTGCAAAGAAAGCTCCCGGGCGTAGGAATGCTCCCACAAGGGAATGAACGAAGGCTCTCATGAGGGAATGACGGACCTCCCTTGAAGGACCACCTCGCTTGGGAAAGCTCCCTTGAGGGAAAGAATGAAGGCTTCCCCGAGGATAGACCTCGTGGGGAAAACTCCCACGAGAGAATGAATGATGGCTCCCCTGAGGGAATGACGAACCTCCCCAGAGGAACCACCTCGTATGGGAAAACTCATTTGAGCGAATGAACAAAGGCTCCCCCGAGGATAGACCTTGCACAGGAAAGCTCCCCTGAGGGAATGGCTCCCCTGAAGGAATGAACGAAGGCTACTTCGAGGATACACCTCACATGGGAAAGCTCTCTCGAGGGAATGCTCTATTGAGAGAATGAAGAAGGCTCCCCCCAAGATCCACCTGGTGCGGGAAAGCTCCTCTGAGGGAATGAATGAAGGCTCCCCTGAGGGAATGACGAACCTACCTTGAGGCCACCCACCTCACGAGGGAAAGCTCCTCCGAGGGAATGTTCCCCCTGAGGGAATGAACTAAGACTCTCCTGAGGGAAGGAACAATCCTCCCCCGAGGAAACACTCCTCGCGTGGGAAAGCTCCTATTAAGGAAAGCTCCCCTGAGAGGATGATGATTCTTTCCTAGGGGAAAGCTCTCGTAAGAGAATGAACTAAGGCTTTCCTGAGGGAATGATAGGACCTCCCCAAGGAAATCACCTCCTGCGAGAACGCTCCCTTAAGGGAATGAATAAACGCTCCCCAGTGAGGGAAAGTTCCTCGAGGGAGCGAATATGCCCCTCCTTCAGAGGAATGTGAGAAGTTTGGAAACCAGCTCAAGCCCACAGTGGCCCTAGAGTCCTACCAGGCCGAGCTGCGAGACAGGTCGGTAATGGTCAAGTTAAATTAAGTATATACATCTGCGCATTGGCTTTTGCAGCAAACTTGGTTGGGTTTGGCTTACGTGCTGCTCGACCATCTACCAAGAAGACACCAAGTCAGCAAGACAGTGCATCGAGGGAATCTCCATTGCGGTTTCAGCTATGCGGTGTAATTCAAACAAGATGGGGACCTTATGTGCAAGATCGCAAGCCTTTTACACTACAAATAGCCTCAGGTGTCGGCAAAGGCAGAAGGTCAGTTATGCCAGGCCGGGTAATAGCAGGTTAATCATCAACTCATTGCTGCTCGTAAAAGGCATGCATAATAAAAAGCATCGCAAGTAAAAGCATAAAAAATAAAGGCAATTGAACATCAACAGACTAAATTCATAAACATGCTGAATTCTATGATTATTCGAAGAAGAAAACATCAACAATGAAATGAGAATGATAAAACAAAATAGTTTTAATAATTAAAAATCAAATACATAAATTAAGAATAAATTAAAAATACCATCTAATATGTAAGTTCATCTTTAGCCCTACTTGAGAATTTAGTTAACCATAAATATAATGGATAAAAAAGAATAACATGGCAGTTGTAGCACATCTTTGGGGTGTCAATTCCACATGGAGACAAATTAAAAGAACAGTAGAAAGAACAAAGAAACTAAAGAAAAATATTAAATGATTAATAGAGAACAAAGATTAATTTTAAATGCAAATTAAAGTGAAACAAAGTTGCTAACGGAAGAAATACTCAAATTTGACGAACAGTAGAGTGTCGAGAATCATTTGCACAAATCTGGTATTTTAGTTATTATTAATTTATTGAATAACTCAATTGGAAACTCAATCCCAGAAATTCTCAATCAGAAGGTATAGATTTATAAACCAAAATTAAATCAAATGTAACCATTTGAAAAATCATTCACAACTTTTAAAATAGTAAATTATTATACTTATTGAGAAAATCCAACGATGACAATATACTCAGGGAGCAAAATTACAGCAAAGAACTAAATCAATATAGAGAAATAATTGATCCAAGCATAATCAAATAACCAATCCATTTAATAGAAAAAGCATGACTGAATCCATAAACAGACTAAATTCTACGATTATTCGAAGAACAAAACATTAATAATGAACTGAGAATGATAAAACAAAAGAGTTTTAATAATTGAAAATCAAATACATAAATTAAGAATAAATTAAAAATAACATCTAATATGTAAGTTCATCCTTAGCCCTACTTGAAAATTTAGTTACTCATAAATATAATAGATAACAAAGAATAACACGGCAGTTGTAGCACATCTTTGGGGTGTCGATTCCACATGGAGACAAATTAAAAGAACAACAGAAAGAACAAGGAAACTGAAGAAAAATATTAAATGATTAATAGAAAACAAAAATTAATTTTAAATGCAAATTAAAGTGAAACAAAGTTATTAACGGAAGAAGTACTCAAATTTGAAAAATAGTAGTGTCGGGAATCCTTTACACAAATCTGGTATTTTAATTATTCCTAATTTATTGAATATCTCAATTGGAAACTCAATCCCTGAAATTCTCAATCAGAAGGTATAGATTTATAAACCAAAATTAAACCAAATGTAACCCTTTGAAAAATCATTCGCTAATTTTAAAATACTTAAATTATTATCCTTATTGAGAAAATCTAACGACGACAATATACTCAAGGAGCAATATTGTAGCAAAGAACTAAATCAATATAGATAAATAATTGATCCAAACATAATCAAAGAATCAATCCATTTAATAGAAAAAGCATGATTGAATCCATAAACAGACTAAATTCTATGATTATTCGAAGAAGAAAACATCAACAATAAAATAAGAATGATAAAACAAAAGAGTTTTAATAATTGAAAATCAAATACATAAATTAAGAACAAATTAAAAATACCATCTAATATGTAAGTTCATCCTTAGCCCTACTTGAGAATTTAGTTACCCATAAATATAATAGACAACAAAGAATAACACGGCAGTTGTAGCACATCTTTGGAGTATCAATTCCACATGGAGACAAATTAAAAGAACAACAGAAGGAACAAATAAACTAAAGAAAAATATTAAATGATTAATAGAGAACAAAAATTAACTTTAAATGCAAATTAAAGTGAAACAAAGTTATTAACGGAAGAAGTACTCAAATTTGAAGAACAGTAGAGTGTCGGGAATCCTTTGCACAAATCCAGTATTTTAATTATTCTTAATTTATTGAATAACTCAATTGGAAACTTAATCCCCGAAATTCTCAATCAGAAGGTATAGATTTATAAACCAAAATTAAACTAAATGTAACCCTTTGAAAGATCATTCACTACTTTTAAAATACGTAAATTATTATGTTTATTGAGAAAATCCAACGACAGCAATATACTCAGGGAGCAATATTGCAGTAAAGAACTAAATTAATATAGGTAAATAATTGATCCAAACATAATCAAAGAACCAATCTATTTAATAAAAAAAGCATGACTAAATCCCTAAACAGACTAAATTCTATGATTATTTGAAGAAGAAAACATCAACAATGAAATGAGAATGATAAAATAAAAGAGTTTTAATAATTAAAAATCAAATACATAAATTAAGAATAAATTAAAAATATCATCTAATATGTAAGTTCATCTTTAGCCCTACTCGAGAATTTAGTTACCCATAAATATAACGAACAATAAAAATATCAAGAGAAAACTGAATTAAACGGCGGCCATGGAAGTGATTTTTTCATCTCTTCAAATCTACCACTTGTGCCTCTCCTCCTCCTCTATTTCGTTCTAATGATATGCTTATATAGGGTATAAAAGAAATCCTAATGTTTTCATAAATCCCGTATAAAAAAATCACCTAAATTTTAGGACTAATCTTGGGAGCCACGTACGCACTTTAGGAGTTTGAATTTTGAAATCCTTATTAGAGACAAATTTATAGCCCTTTAAAATATATTTCTAATGTATCAAGAATTGCATCAATATGATATGTGAGTAAAAAGTTACAATTAAAACACTAAACTATATCCAGACTATCTCCTAGCAAATTTCGGATTTACACTTCTTACAGTTTCCTTTAGTATTTTTTTTCTTGACTAGAAAGTCAACAAAGTCAATTCACATTTTAGTATTTTAATCCAATAATATAGTATTTAGAGTGCACTTTCGTGCACTCACCAGGTGCCATCGACAAAAAGGAACAGTGGCTCCCAAGGTTCAAATAGAAACCCAAGAGAGGCACCATCCCATAAGTACAGAGGCAAGGTTGGGAAGCTGGACAGGAATCGGCTAGAAAGAGGGGCGTGGTCAACCCGAGTTCTATGGACTCCTTGAAGAGCTCTAGTTGAAGGAGAGACCCTTCACGGTCCCTTCTATGGGACTCCACCCCTACTTTTCCCCGGGCTGGAGGTGTCCAGGCCTGATCAAGCCCAGGACACCAGAAATCCCCTTTCTCTAATCCGGCTAAGGAAGCCTTGCTTTTCCCAAATCCAGAGGCAACCCGAGATGTAAGGAAGAACCGTGAACTGCATAAGGAGTTTTGAGGCAGGAAAATCCATTGAGCGATTGTTCCACAAAGTTGGGGACATGCCATCTTTTAAAAACATCTCCTAGTAATGAAGAACAACATGACTTTCGGAAGGGCATCTACAGAAGCCTCAAGGAGGCAGCCACACGCATGTCTCAATGAAAACTCATCGTAGGGCTTGACATCACAAGACCAACCTTGAGCCAAGGTACCCATCAAAGTTAAGAACAACCAGTATGAGTGCAAGGGGGGAGAAACGAGAGTAGAATTTCAGAACGCTTGAGGAAGCAGGAGGGAAGACTTGGTGGGAGGCAACGAAGGGGGAAAGGCCTATATATAGGTTGGGAATGACGGTTCACATCCCAAGGTTCAGGGTATATACACATCGAAGGGCTCCATCATATCATAAACAAGGAAAAGAAGAACTATGACTGTGGAAGAGGGTCAAGACCGGGAAGCTTCAAGCCCTCTTGAAGCAAGAGGGAAGACTTGGTGGGAGGCAACGAAGGGGGAAAGGCCTATATATAGGTTGGGAATGACAGTTCACATCCCAAGGTTCAGGGTATATACACATCGAAGGGCTCCATCATATCATAAACAAGGAAAAGAAGAACTATGACTGTGGAAGAGCGTCAAGACCGGGAAGCTTCAAGCCCTCTTATGGATCAGAAGAGCCTGTCTCAGTGGGATCCCGCTCACGTTTGGTGCTAACTGGGGGATCTTCAAAGTCCCATCTCCTTGTGCCAACTGCAGAAGTGCTTGTAGGGAGAAAGTCTCTGGGGTCGTCATCTTTCGGTAGGAACGCATCCAGGATCATCTCCCACCCCAACTCGCCAGCATGATTTAGGGCGACGGCATCAAGCTTCAGGATCTTGAAGTCCAGAGCCCGTAGATGCGCCTCCAGTGCCTTTGAACTACGTTGATGGTTGAGGATGACGCAGTCACGTTTCTTGTCCAAGCCTTCAAAGTACTCGTGAGACCACGCTCGTGGCGGACAAAAAGAGCCTTTCTCAGTTGCTTACTTGATCACGTAGCCACCTTTTGCACTTGCCATAGGTCGCTACGCAGATCCCGGACAACCACTTCCTGACCTGCAATCCTCTCACGAGAGGCAGCCAGGTCGGCCAGTGCCTCTTCCTCAAGGACCCTGGCCGCAGCCAACAAAGCCCCACGATCATTTGCAATGGCTGACAGGTTGGAATGCTCCCCTTCCAGTATCTTGATCCGATGCAAGTGGAACTTACGCAGCCCCCTTAACTCCTCATTCTCCTTCGGAGAAGGTCCTGCGATTCTTGGAGCTTACTCAGAGACTCATAGGCATTCAAAGCCCAATCTTGGGCCACAGCCAGCTCTGCCACCAAGCATCCCCGCTCTTCCCTCCCTTGTTCCACTACGAACCAGAGACACTGTATCTCAACCTTAGCAATGCACTGGGCTAGCGCTTTGATTCCCTGCACGGGCTCCAAGATTAGGTAGCAAACTAGAGATCCAGAAAGTGGAAAAGGAATGCAGAATGTAAGAAGTACCTTGGAGAGAAGTTTTTGCAGTTGCTCCACTTCACGGCCTATGGTAGAATCCTGCCGCACAGACTCGCTCAAAGGTTTGGCAAGAACAGCTGCGCTCGCAGCCTCAGCCACACCTATGCCAAGCCCGGTCAGAGCACCCTCATTCACGAAGTGCTAGATGCGTTTGCTGAGATGCAAGGGTTCCTATGAAAGGGATCTTTCACAGGGACAGCAACAGGAAGAGACTTGGAAGTTGCACTCGGGCCTGGTAACTCCCCAGCTCGCCATTGCCGAGAGGGCAGTGCGGAAGAGGAATGAGGGCCAACCATCTCTGCAGAGATAGGATAGGCCGCGCTAATCGTCCAGGGAGCCAAGACCTTTGGAAACGTCTGGACCCCCTTCTTGGCTCTAGACAGATCCTCTTCCCCTTGTCTTCGGGAGAAGACTCAATTGTCTGTTTCCTCGAAGGTGCGGCAGAGGATCAGCCACCACACACCAAGTACGACATAATCCAAATGGGGAAGGAAAACAACCAAATTTTCTTACTAGAGAGGACCTCGGAGTGAACCAGGAGCGGGTGCTGGGTTACCTAGTCTTGCACGATTGCGACGGGACATGCCTCATTCTACATGGACACAGGGCGCACCTCCTTATCACTTGACACGGCTCCTCAGGTTGCCTTGATCGGGAACTCGGCCCGGGAAACTTGTCCCACCAGGAACTCCTATCCTCAGCCACCCACAAAGAAGAATCTACAGGACTAGTTTGAAACTTTGTGGTATCTTAGCTCCATCACAATCAACGCATGAGCCATTCCCCTACAACTGCAAATCTCTCCTGCTCCTATTTGTACATGGTGGGTCAGGAGGAACTCGCGGTAAGTCAAATCAGCATTCTCTGGGTTAGACTTCAATAGAGCCCGCCACCACAGCACACAACAACACATTAGAATCTGCCAAGCATTCTGATGAAGCTGAGTCGGCGCTAGCCCCAAGCGGTACAAGACTTCACGGATAGGATGAGGAAATGACAGTCTTAGCCCGCAGGAAAACATGCTGGGAAAAAGGGCGATCTGGGTTGCCGAGCCATCTGCATTCACGGACCCTTTTCGTGGCCCAAGAACTTTCAGAGTAACTAAATTTGAAATATAGTAAGTTAGCACCAGGGATTAAAGAAAGACCGAAGTGGCCCCAGAGCACCAGTGGTGACCCAAGAACCTACGCTCCGAAGAGTCGGCCTCAGAGCGGTGCACGGAGCCAGTCAGGTTGGTGGATTTCTAGGAAGTCATCGGGGCTGGGAAAGCTAAGTTGAGCAAAAAAGGGTTGAAGTTGCAGAGAAAATGGGGCAGTGGGCACAACGAAAGTACAAGAGGCAAAAGAAAGGTAGCAACGCGGATGGAAGGGGGTGCAAAGGCACGGACACACAGTCGCAGAGAGAGGGGTAGCATCTGACAACCTAAGCTTGCAGGGTATGTAAAGCAACAAGAACCGTATCAGCACCCTGGTAGCAGTATATGAGGAATCGGCAACGGACATGTGGAACGACCACGAACTAGCGCATGCCGCCATTCGGTGACAAGAAGAGTGATCAACTGTGATAAACAAGAAGCTATGGAAATTTCCATTAGGTTAACCCAATGAGAATTGGCAAGGTAACTGTTAGGGGGTATTTTCATCAGGGCCTAAAGCCTATGATATTGCCCCAGGCCCATTACTTCGCAAGGCCCCATGAGCTCCAGGAATGCAGGCTCGAGCCCAGAATGACCCCCTTTGGTAGCCAGGGGCAGGTCCTAGACCAGCATGAGCTCCAAACCCGTGCGAGTCAGAGGTAATCATCAACATTAGGATGGAACGTGTAAGAAGGGTGCGAAAACCCATAATTGTGAAAAAAGGAAGATAATTGCGAAAAACAGAAGAGAAAGCATCCGGCAATTCTGTTAGAAACCCACACTTGATTAAATGACCGACACCAAGATAACCACTTGGTATTAAACACAGTATGGCAGTGGAGACTCCGGGGAGAGGCATCCATCTGCCCCAAAACACAAGGCACGACTCTCGTAACCTGAAGGACCAAGTATAAAAGGTCGCCCAGAACTATAAGGTGAGAGAGAGGAGGAATTCAAGTTTGTTGTCAATTATACACTACTGTTATCTTATTTTTTAAGCATTATATCTTTACTCTATACTAACTTTGGCATCGGAGGTTCCCTGGGCCACCGCAGGGCCATCCCTCTCCTACCTCAGGATCAGCCACGAGTGAAGACCCACACCGCTAAGCAACCTGGCCTGAGGGCCTACGAGGCATGATGTTAACAACTGGCACCTTTAAACTCCATTTATTCTTCCATCTCGAATCCATACCCTGTTCCTATGATGATTCTCCTCGTTATAGACCTTTTTCTTTCTAACTCCACAAAATAGGCACTCCACACAGAGAGAATTCCTCTCTTTGAGGGTCCCTGGATCATCTTATCATCTGATCCCCTCTTACTAAGAGATATACTACATATTTGATCAGCTTCATCTTTCACAAATATTGCCTTCACCAATTCCTCATCCACCCTTTTTTACTCTGATCTAGCATCTCACATACCCTTGCATTTCTTTCAAGGATCTTAGTAAGAGATTGAACACAATATGATGTTGGAGAATTAAGCCATTTATGACCCCACACATTAATACTATTAACATTTCCAATCCTTCATCTCGAGCCTTCTTTCAATAAATCTAAGGATCCCCAAACACTTCTCCAAATCAAAGATGGCTTGTACTAGGGGTGTGCAAAAAATCCCTTGGGCCGGTCCTTCCGATGCACCCGCATTGAGCCCACCCGACACATGTTGGGTTCTTCGGATCTAAGTCTCATACGGGTTGAGTGAAAGCAATATCGGTCAAAACCGATAGATCCGCACATCTGAGTTTTAGAAACCTAATTTTTTAGTTGCAGAAAATCATCCCAGCACCTCTAGTTTTAGAAACCCTAGCCACCAGTGCACCACACCGTTCGACTTCACCGTTCGTCTTTGCCGTTGGACTTCGCCATTCGACTTCGTCGTTCATCTTCGCTGTCCAATCCAGTAAGTCCCTCTATCAAACATATCTATTAATTGTTTGGATTGGAGACATTGTTGACAATAAGCAGAGAATAAGGATCATAGCAAGCTCCCAACATGACTAATATAATAGATACAATGCACGGGTTGATTTTCAAAGCAAAACAACTCTGGTTTCTAACACATTCGTAGATACCCTCCTACAATATGGAGTTTTAACCCAGAAAAAGAACTAAGAAGAATTTACATGGCAATAGCATCCTGAGTAAAACCCTAAAGACCAACAAATTTTTTAGGCCACCTACTAATTAGAGAGACAGTAGCATTATTAGCATAAAATATGATCAGACAAGAACATGAAAGTCTTGAGGTTTATAAAATGGCAGACACTTTCAATAAAATATGATTAGACAAGAACATGATAGGTGTTTGTAGTCTGTGATTGCCCTGTGGAGATTTTTGGAGTAGACGTAAATTCACAAGAGATACATACAGAGTGAGATGACCAATTTGTATGGATACTAGAAAATTGTGTATGGATCTGTTGATTCTATTTCAGTTTGTTTGTGAATCTATTTGGGTCTGGAATTTTCAGAAAAATTAAATTGAAAAACAAATTACATGCCTGTTTAGCCACTTTTTTTGTTCCTCTCCTCAATTTTTTTGTGAACCACATGGAGCTCAACTTATGGTTTATTGTGGTAACTGAGAGGCAGGGGCTTTATACTGAAATTCTTTCACAGCCTTAGCCAAGATCCTTCTCAATTATATAGTGTAATGCTCTTGTATAGTAAATAACTGGCTTTTGATTGCAAACTTTGTGGGTCTCTTTCCTACAAACTTTGTGGGTCTCTTACCATTAACTTTGGTTGTTGTTGGTCTCTCAATCGATAAGGATTGGAATAGATTTTGTTTTCCTGCCATTATTCCCAATAATTGTACCACTAAATATGTGTTGCAATATTTGAATATAGTTGATATTAAGTTGGTGGCCAACATGTTATTAGTGATTCATAATTGCATTTGATTTGATTTGAATGATTCCCATCACAATCTTAGGATGCAACACAATATTTTGGGATAATGACGGATGGTTATGCAATTTGAAAGACACGATTACCATTTTCCTTTTTCCTTTTTTTTAATGAATAATAGTAATTCATTAATTAGGATGCTTAAAGACTACTTGTCTAC
>QGSO01000875.1:0-29636 GCA_011037825.1 Carya cathayensis | reverse complement strand
GTTGGACTTCACCGTTCGACTTCGCCGTTCATCTTCGCTGTCCAATCTAGTAAGTCCCTCTATCAAACGTATCTATTAATTGTTTGGATTGGAGACATTGTTGACAATAAGCAGAGAATAAGGATCAGAGCAAGCTCCCAACATGACTAATATAATAGATACAATGCACGGGTTGATTTTCAAAGCAAAGCAACTCTGGTTTCTAACACATTCGTAGATACCCACCTACAATATGGAGTTTTAACCCAGAAAAAGAACTGAGAAGAATTTACATGGCAATAGCATCCTGAGTAAAACCCTAAGGACCAACAAATTTTTTAGGCCACCTACTAATTAGAGAGACAATAGCATTATTAGCATAAAATATGATCAGACAAGAACATGAAAGTCTTGAGGTTTATAAAATGGCAGACACTTTCAATAAAATATTATCAGACAAGAACATGATAGGTGTTTGTAGTCTGTGATTGACCTGTGGAGATTTTTGGAGTAGACGTATTGGTGAAATTCACATTGGTGAAATTCACAAGAGATACATATAGAGTGAGATGACCAATTTGTATGGATACTAGCAAATTGTGTATGGATCTGTTGATTCTATTTCAGTTTGTTTGTGGATCTGTTTGTGAATCTATTTGGGTTTGGAATTTTCAGAAAAATTAAATTTAAAAACAAATTACATGCCTGTTTAGCCACTTTTTTTGTTCTTCTCCTCAATTTTTTTGTGAACCACATGGAGCTCAACTTATGGTTTATTGTGGTAACTGAGAGGCAGAGGCTTTATACTGAAATTCTTTCACAGCCTTAGCCAAGATCCTTCTCAATTATATAGTGTAATGTTCTTGTATAGTAAATAACTAGCTTTTGATTGCAAACTTTGTGGGTCTCTTACCATTAACTTTGGTTGTTGTTGGTCTCTCAATCGATAAGGATTGGAATAGATTTTCTTTTCCTGCCATTATTCCCAATAACTGTACCACTAAATATGTGTTGCAATATTTGAATACAGTTGATATTAAGTTGGTGGCCAACATGTTATTAGTTATTCATAATTGCATTTGATTTGATTTGAATGATTCCCATCACAATCTTAGGATGCAACACAATATTTTGGGATAATGACGGATGGTTATGCAATTTGAAAGACACGATTACCATTTTCCTTTTTTCCTTTTTTTTAATGAATAATATTAATTCATTAATTGGGATGCTTAAAGACTACTTGTCTACCGAATCTTGGGGTAATTTAAATTCAATTAATAATATAGCTAGGCTCAAGGTGCAGACCTTTGGTCTATAGTTTATATAATTTAATAATATTGAACCAAACTCACAGTTTAATATTTAATTAACCCAAAACGTCTCTCTCATGGATGACTAATTGCATTTAACAAACGACTTAGCAGTCCTACTCCAACGACAGTCCACTCGGCTGTGTTACCCAATTCATTAAACAAGAGCCCACATAAAAAGGCCCAATGAACTGTTTTGATTTCTGCAACATCTAAATTCTTCTAATCAAGACTCTATTAATTTTCAATGTCCTTTAAAATTAAAAATTAGTAAGATATAAATTAAAAATTGATGATACCTCCAAACGTTTTTTAAACCTTTTAATGTACCTAATTTTTTTTAAGGTACTCACAAAATAAGATTATTTGAACCCACAAGACATTAATTTTAGCACATTAATCTCATTTTGAAATATTTTTTATTTGTTAATAAGTTTTTTATGCCCTGTCTTTGTGTTTAGTATCATTATTTTCAGATCTTTAAGGTCTCATTTACTTTCAATTCTTCCACTAGCTTCTGTTGACTGGTTTTTTTTAGTTACATCTAGGTCACCATTAAGTTAATAATTAGAGTGAAGGCAGCAAATCTCTAGTAGTTAATCAACCTTTTATAAAATTATTCAAGCATCTACCCTTGTACCAGTTTTATATTTGTGTGTGTGTGGCTGGATGCATTTATGCATTACTAATATCTTGATTTTTGTATCTAATTTTATATGTCAGTTTATATATGGATTGCTTCGAAAGTGACACTCATACCAATTTAAGAGATAATGAGACGGCTACTCCTTTTGATAACCGATCACAAAAGGCATCAAATATTAACTTGTCTAGTGACACAAGTCTCCCTCCTCGTAAAAGGAGGGCAAATAAGGACCCCTCAGTAGTGTGGGACCATTTCACTAAAATAGATGGATGCCCTTTAAATGACCCAAAAGTGGAGTGTAATTATTGTCACAAGATTTACTCTTGTCATCCCAAAAGACATGGTACATCAAGTATGCTGCAGCATCTTGGTACTTGTAAGCAACATCCTTATAGAATCAGACTTACGGATCAACAAAATATGAGTCGTGGGGGGCCTCTTGAGGGAGTTAGAGATAGTGATGTTAGTAACTCGGCAAATGCACATAAGTTTGATTCGGAAAATGTACGAATGGCAATTGCTGAAATAATCATTTGTGATGAGCTTCCATTTAGGATAGTAGAAGTCCAAGGATTTAGGAAGGTATGTAGATCACTTGAACCAAGGTTCCAAGTGCCATCTCGAACCACTGCAGCGAGAGACTGTATTAAACTATTTAAAATGGAGAAAGAGAAGTTAAGGAAAATATTTAAGACGGTTGGGCGGGTTAGTTTAACTACTGACACATGGACGTCGATTCAAAACTTAAATTATATGTGTCTTACTGCACACTTTATCGACTCTGACTGGAAACTACACAAAAGAATTCTAAACTTTTGTATGATCCCTAATCACAAAGGAGAAACTATTGTAAAGTGTGTAGATTCATGTCTACAAGATTAGGGCATTGACAAAATCTTTACTGTTACAGTTGACAATGCTTCCTCAAATGATGTTGCCATTGAATATTTGAGAAAGTTTGTAGGAGGTCATTTGTTTGAAGGGAAGTATATTCATATAAGGTGTTGTGCCCATATAATGAACCTCATTGTGAATGATGGGCTAAAAGATTGTGATGATTCAATCACAAGGGTGCGCAATGCAGTTAGGTATGTTAGATCATCTGCTGCAAGAATGGATAAATTCAAAAAGTGTATAGAGAAGGAGAAAATTGATTGTACAAAATTGGTATGCCTTGATGTTTCCACGATATGGAATTCGACTTATCTAATGCTAGAAGTTGCAGAAACATATAAAAAACCTTTTTTGCGATTGGAGAAGGATGATGATTCTTTTGTGTAGTGTGAACTTGGGCCCCCTAACTCTAATGATTGGGAGAGAGTTAGAGTATTGATAAAGTTTTTGAAGATTTTTTATGATGCTACTGTGAGACTTTCTGGCTCTTTGTATGTCACATCTAATGCATATTTTTAGGAGCTTTGTGGCATACAATCACATTTGTCAAAAATAAGTCAAAGTAATGATGCAGTGTTGAAATGTATGGTGGAAAATATGAAGATTAAGTATGACAAATATTGGGGATCAATTGAAAAGACTAACTTGATGATATTTATTGCTATTGTTCTTGATCCAAGATGTAAATTTAGTCTTTTGCATTTTTGGTTCAAAAAGATATATGGTGGTAATTTAGTCGAAGAAATGATTGCAATAGTGAAACACTTGATGATGGACATTTACTGGGAGTATAGTATTGCGTATGGGAGTTCAAGGGAGTTTCCTATTCTGAGCCTCCTTCCTCAGTTGATCCTACTATGATTGATTCTGATTCTCAACAAAGTTTTTGGGTTGAGTATGAGCAAGAAATTATTGAGTTTAATTTGATGAACAAATCAGAGATCGATCAGTACTTAGAACATGGTTGTGAGGCACGAGCTCCTAATTTTGATATTTTGGATTGGTGGAAGATCAATGAAGTAAAATATCTTATTTTGGCAAGAGTTGCATAGGATGTAATGGTCATTCCCGTTTCTATAGTTTCTTCTGAATCATCCTTCAGTGCAGGGGGTCATGTGCTTGACCCATTTCGTAGTTCACTATCTCCAAGAACAGTCGAGGCACTTGTTTGTACACAGAATTGGTTGAAGGATCTAATACCCATTGATCTTCATGCCTCCTTGGATAATATTGAAAGCTTTGAGGCAGAATTGGGTAATGAATTTATTTCTTATTTACATATTTATTAAACTTTTTCATAATGTTTATTTTTATATCGTTTTAATAATCATCATGTGTTTTTTTAGAGTTTGGTCCAAAATCAAACTTTGCTTATAATGATGAGATTAAGGAGTAACTCAAGGCTTATGGTCTTCATGAATGGTATGATTTTTATTTTCACTCCTTTGTATATGATTTGCATGAATTAAAAATTCTGATTTGATCTTCCCCAATGTTATGGAATTGCAGATTATGGAATTGAGATTGAGCAATTTTGTTGCTGCCTTCTCAACAAATTATGGAATTGGTTTTAATAGTTTTGTATTAGTGTTTTAATAGTTTTGTATTAGTGTTTTGTTCACTCTTTAGTAATGAAATGATGTTGATTTGTATGGAAAAGAGACCAAACATACAGATTAGCTCCTTGTACTCCTTTCAGCCAAATAATTTTTTCCCCCTTCTTTCCATACGTTGGCATGTTTTCTACAAAGAGCTTATCCTAGTGGTTGGTCAACTCGGCCTTTTGTTGGCTTCATCTTGTTTATATGTCAGCAAACTGACTCAGAAAATAATTTTTAGCTTATGCAATTTGTCCATTTATGCTGATACTGTATAATTTTATCTTTTCTTGGTGTAGTTGTAATTATTTCTTGTAAACTCTAAACTCTAGAGTGGGTGCAGGAATGAACTCACCTCAATGGAAAAAAAAAAAAAAAGATCCGTCCGTACAGACCCATACGGACTGGTCGGGTCGGGTTGGCGCGTTTTGGGTAAACGGGTCGGATCCGATCATGCACAAAACCGGCTTGAAGTCACGGGTTGCAGGCCTAACTTGTACCCCACATTGGCCTTCAGCAACTATGTTGTTTTAGAATATTTCTCTTTGAAAATAACTGCAACTAGGGAATTTGGATGTTGCAGGAATCTCCATCCCTATTTTGCTAAGAGAGCTGTGTTGAAGCTTTCAAGATCCCTAAAACCCAGACCTCATTGAATCTTTTGATTTCCAAAGTTTTCCCAACTTTGCCACTGCAACTTCTTCTCACCAGCTTGATTGCCCCACCAAAAGTTTGTTAACAAGCTATTTAATTCTTTACTCAGATTTCTTGGTAGTTTAAACACACTCATCGTGTATGTAGGAATTGCTTCTAACACATCTTTTATCAAAATGTCTTTTACAGTTGAGGATAGGAACTTGTTCTTCCAACTACTGATTTTCTGACATACTCTATCCCTGATACCTTTAAAAGTATTAAAACTTGATCTACCTACCATAGAAGGTAGGCCTAGATATTTTTCATAGCTACCACATACCAAAGATCCCCCAGCCCTCAATATTTGTTCCTTGACATCAGACTTTGTATTTGAACTAAAGAAAATGGAAGCTTTTTCTTTGTTCAGAAACTTACCCGAGGCCCTCTCACACTTCTTCAATATCCCCATTAGCTTGTACCATTCCTCAATATTAGCTCTTCCAAAGAGAACACATCACCTGAAACAGCAGATGATTAATTCTGGTACCTCCTCATGCCATTGTCACCCATTTGGTTAATGCTCTAGCATCAGAGTTATTAAGCATAGAACTTAAACCCTCTGCACAAATAATGAATTGGTAAGGGGATAATGGATCCCCTTGCCTTAACCCTCTTGTAGGTAAAAACCTTCTCCCTAGTATGCCATTAATGAGGACTGAGTATGAGACAATTGACACCACACGATCAATTTCATCCACTTCTCATAGAAAAGAAGCCTATTCATCATAGCCTTGAGGAAACTACATTCAATTCTATCATAAGCCTTGAATGTGTCCAACTTGACAGCCATTGTTCCTTGTTTTCCTTTTTGTCTTGATTTCATGGAATGCAAAGCCTCATACGCCACTATGATATTGTCTATAATCGATATTCCTGAAATGATAGCACTTTGGGTAGGGGATATAATAGCTGACAAAAGCTTCTTTAGTCTGTTAGCAAGCACTTTTGAGACTATCTTATACAAGACATTACAAAGACTAATAGGTCTATACTCACTAAAAGCAGGACACTTCACCTTATGAATAAGGGCTATATGGGTATGATTTAAAAAATTGTCAAAACTGCCACCATTTAGAAAAGACAAAATAGATGCATATACCTTTTCTCCCACTATCTGCCAATGGTTTTGATAAAACATGCTCCTAGACCATTTGGTCCTGGAGACTTCAAAGGACCCATTTGTTTTATAACTTCTTCAACTTCGGTTTTGGAAAAACTCCTAGAGATGCTTTCATTCATCTCTACAGTGACTCTAGGCTCCATCATTCTCAAACAATCTGCTATCTCTTCTTCTGTGCGACTTGTAAAGAGAAAAGGCTTATCAAAATACCCATTAAAAGCTTCCTCAATGTCTTCTCTACTGATTTGAACTCTATTTTCTTCATCAAGGACCTAAGCAATACAATTTTTTCTTTTTCTATGACTGGCACAAGCATGAAAATATTTAGTATTCGTATCTCCATGCTTGTACTAGTTTCTTTTAGCCCTTTGTCTCCACTTTAAATCTTCCTGCTCCAATAGAAACTCCAGCTCTCTTTGTACTATCTTATCTCATTAATATTGTGACAACCCTCATCCACCTGCAAAAGCTTTAAATCCTCAGTTTTCTCAGCTATTTCTTTTGTCTTATTTCTCAATTTCTTCCTGCTCCACCTCTTTAGCCCCCTGATGCACCTGTTCATCGATCTTTGTAACTTTATCATGGGATCTCCCTCAGTGTCTGCTTGTTGCCACTCATACCTTATAGTCTTGTCACAATCCACTTTAGTAGCCCAACAAGCTTCATATTTAAAACCTCTGCTACCTTGTGAACTATATTTCCCTACTTTGGAAAAATTAAAACTCCTTGCCACCAGAACCTCCACATAGACCTCCTTATGCATTTCAGCCCATTTTTTTTATTAGCAACAGCCCTGTCAAGCATTTCCTTTGTAAAGGAATCATCTGCATGCCTGTTGCTTCATGTGAACTTATTCCCTTTCCATCTTAGATCAGATAGCCCCCCACTTTCTAGTGCATTTTTGAAGTTTCTCATCAAACTGTCCCCTCTAGGTCTACTTCCCTCCTTTTCATCATTAGTGACTATCTCATTGAAATCACCAATCACACACCAGGCTTGGTTATCACCAGGTTTGTTTGATGATAAGAGCTCCCATGCCTCTTGTCTCTTACTTGTCTCAAGGTAGCCATAGAAGCCTGTAAATAACCATTTTTGTTTCCCTTCATCATCATAGATCCATGCACTAATGTGCCTTGGTGTGAAATTTAATAACCTAACCCTTAGTCTCTCTTTCCAAAAACAGAACCAAGCCACCCCTCTTCCCATTGAATCAACCCCAAAACATGCCTCCATCCTTAATCTCCTTCGAATATACTCCAATCTATATGTCTTCAATGTTTTTTCCGTCACAAACACTACACTGGGCAACTTCTCCTCTACTAAGGAGCAGAGGTCTTGAACTATCTGAGGGTTCCCAAGCCCTCAGCAGTTTGAATTTAATATTTTCAAGGTGATTGGTGGGGCTGTTCTCCGCCCTACTTTCACAAGTAAGCACTTCAACCCCCACCCCACTTAGCTTGAGCTTCTTTTTCACCTTCTCTCCTATGCTTATCTTTCCATTACCATCACAAGGTCTTTTTGTAGGGAAAACCATAGGTAAAGGTTCGGGCACCTTACTTTTTGCAGGAGCCCTTATCTTCCGTGCCCTTTCATATTTCACTAAGTCTCTTATCATCTCTTCCTTTTCCTCCCTACTTTGTACTTTTGAAACTGACTCTCTCGAATCTTCTACTATTTTCCATTTTTTCTCATCCCCTTTGCCCCCTCCAGCTTCCTTCAATCTCTTCTTTTCAGACACTTATTCAACCACATTCAACATTTCTTTAGTCCCACCTATCCTTGGGCCCCCTCCATGCCTCACATTCAGCATTTCTTCTCCCCCTTTTTGGGTTGACACACCCTTTTCACCTTCATCATTTCTCCACCGACCCTTCCTTCTGTTATCTCTACTAATAACCTAAGTAAACCTTCTCTCTCCCATTGAACTCCCCCTTAGCTAGGCCCCAAATTTTTCCTCTCTCTCATTTTTTTGTTCTTTCTGTCTTTCCTTCTCAGAGCATCCTTGAGGACTATGGATTACCTACCATAAGAGAAGCACATATGAG
Organism: Carya cathayensis; assembly: GCA_011037825.1. Classification (NCBI taxonomy): domain Eukaryota; kingdom Viridiplantae; phylum Streptophyta; class Magnoliopsida; order Fagales; family Juglandaceae; genus Carya; species Carya cathayensis. The sequence goes on along the minus strand of QGSO01000875.1, from coordinate 21,345 downwards.
GTAATTTCTCATACCTAAAGGAGATCCACAGACTGTTACCTTTTGCAGTAATTGTTCTTCCTCTCGCCAATGGTTTTGTGAGATCCATTTCGATGTGGACCCTGAGACAACATCCCCAACCACTTCCATCATCCTGCACGTCAACATTTATCACTTTGCCCACTATTCTTCCTAGCTACTCACCTTTTTCCTTTGTCATATAAGCTAGGGGAAGATTATGCATCTGCACCCATAGTTCCTCCCATTCAAAATTCATCTTCAATGGGGGAGTGAATCCATCAAAGAACTTCAACGCCATCAATTGGTTGTCAAACAACCATGGTTTCCCTCCCCTAACTTTCTGTTTGTCTGCATGGTTGCGAAAGTGATGACAAAAACATTTTTCCCCACTTTCAGAAAACTATCCACCCTGCTTAACCTCCAAATCTTTGCCATTGTGGATTCTAGGAGACCTTTGCTAATCCTCCTTTCCATCCACACTTTGCCAACCAGGCTTCTGTCTCCCTTATTTTTGACCTCCTCTGTAATAGTATCATCTAGTTCTACATTCCTCTTTTCTTCCTCCATTAACATGAGCTTTTCCCATTGTTCTTCTAGACTTTCCATCTTCTACAACAATCGTTGTGTCTAGAGCACCTCAGCCCCCCTTCTTTCGTTTGCATGGAATCTTCCAGCTCTCTCCGCCCTCTACCACCCGTACTGACCACGAATCTTCCTCCCTCAATGATGCCAGCTCCCGACTCTCTGCCACCAATTCTGTTAGTGCAATACTTCCCACTTCTCCTTTCTTTTCTCTAACGGAAAGGAGAGAGAAGACGTCAAATCTATCACATATATATTTAGTAGCTGAGGTGGTGGACTACGTACCTCATATAAAGCCATATTATAGTGAAAGCATTAATGTTAAGGAGGGAGACTAAAATTAAAGAAAATTAAAAGGAAATGGCAATGAAGCAAAGATTCGGGTCCATGTTTGGAATCAATATATATTGATTTGCTATGGTCTAATAAGTAGTAATTCAAATAGTTGCGGTTGGAATAAGCTGCAACTAGTAGAAAGGCAACTATGATGATCATTCGTTGTGAGGCATGCATTTCACTTAGAGATCTTTACTTCCATGCATCTGGTAACCATTCATCATTTTCATCCTTTGTTGCCTTTTTTACCCAAATTTGGATTTCCTGTAATGCCCTATTCGGATGGTTGACAATTCAGACAAGAAACATGTGTGAGATGAGGGAGGACGGCGCGTCTCCACCAACTAGGGCACCGACCAGTTTAAGAGAGTGGTAATGTACGATCATAACTTTGTACTTCTTCTCATTTGGTTGTGAAGTGCTTATACTACAAGTTGACAAAATGCATGTCTCGTATATCGAACCTTTTCTATAGAATACATGGGGGAGGCCAAAGTGTTGGGTGGGTGTAGATCTGAATTCGACAGAGACATGAGTTGATTTCTTAATCTCCTTCTTTCTGAAGATGACTGCCATTTTCTTCGCAAACATTTGCCAAAAATGTTAATTTCTGAATATTTAAGTCCATAAAATTTCCATTGTTATATTGACTAAGGTGGCGCTGCTTGTATATCAGATGCTCATTCCAATTGTGAATTGTAGGATTACCACACTTAAGTTTGCAAAACTAACATGAAAGATCAGCAGGATCCACACTTACTAAAATGCACTTGTTGAAAGAAATACATGCTTAGATAAACATGATTACTTAACATGGGCTAAGTGCTAACTAGTAGCGCCGCATGTATAGTAGGCTAGGAGGGCAGAATAAACGGTTTTTAGCAAGGAAAGACATAGATGGACTAAAGAACATATTTGGATCTCCAAAATAATCGTGCCTCGATCCTATTCGTTTTATCCTATGCTAGTTGTGACATATTTTCTGCTACAAGGGGGCCGCGGGTTTTGAACCCATCAGGCTCTTAGAATTACTGGTACTGTTTTGTTCTCACGTTCGCAGAGGTCTGTGCAGAGAAAACCATGGCAACAGATATCATTATAAAGCCTGGTTAAGAAAACTTGCTATGTCCTCATTGGTCAAACCAATTTGTATAATGTCTCTCTCTTTGAGATGAAGTGCATCTGCGGGAGACTTAATCAGCGAATACAATTTCGCAGTATAAGAGCTGATGTTGTAGCCCTTACTCGGATCACAATGCTCATATGCGATGAGGTTTCTAAACATGGATTATGTGTTCTCCTCAATAACCATTGCTGGCATCTTGATTATCTTGTTATCTAGGACGTGAATATTGAGGATGTTTTCTCCTTCTACTGCGATAAATCTATATCCACTCTGGCGAAAATCTGTCACAGACGGACCTCGGTTCCGCTTTAAGTCAACTAAGCAATTACGACCAACTAAACAGTTTCGGAAGCAATCAAGTAAATGCTTGTGATTTTGACTGCTGCGCGCCGATGGAGGAAACATTCAATATTGGGAAAAAGAAGAGGAAACCAGATCATCAAGTCGGGTGCTCGACTCAGTTATCAAGTATGGCATGAGGTTGAACAAACAGTCGAGCACGCACCAAGGAATTTGATTCTCAAGCAGAAGCAAATCGACTAATATTTTTCTGGGCATCCATGACGTATTAGGCACGAGAGCTTCCTCTCCTCGAATTGCCATCAGGTCCTTTTGATATCTGTAGAGGAATACGAGGATAAAGCAACCATCGAGGATCATCATCTCTATTAATTTCTTTTTTGGAACATCTACCTGTTGAAACCACCCAAGTATGAACCCTCCCTCTCCACTGTTTGCTGTTTTGGTGTATTAGGCATCGTTTGGTTGTGTTTTCCACAATAACAGCTGCACATGCCAATTATCCATAGATTACGGCTAATTGGCAGCAACCTTGGGGGGGCTGACCTCTCCTATAAAAGGAGAGCTTCAGCTCATGTAAATGAAGGGGCAAAAATAGAGAGAAAAGAGGGAGTACGTGAGAGTGTTTTGAGTGAGTTTTGTAAATTTGTACAAACTTAGTAAAAGAGGCTCCAGTGGACGTAGACAATTTGCTGAACCACTTAAATATCGTTTTGTGTGATTTTTGGACAGGTTTCAAGCACAACACTACCTCTTCTGCATAATACTCACGACAATCCTGCTCAGTACTTCCGACGGCTTTTACCAAGCAAACCAAGCTAACTACTGTTTCCTCAGCAGGTGCTCGATTGAGCAGGCATTTTAAATACCATAGCTTGATTTTTTTCATTCCTTTTAGCTTCTTGTTCTCGTAGTGAAATGGACCGATTGAAACTACTTGTGGCACGAAAGCCTTCTCATTATGCCTGCTTAGTCCATTTGGAACTCTAAATATGGAACACGCATGAGATGGTGGTGGAGGCATTTCGGAAATCTTTCCTTGAATCCAAGATGCAATTTCTTCCACATCTTCAGTCCCAATGGAAGTTTGCATGTTTCTGTTGGAATTTGCCATCAGATCATCATGTCTTCTGCAATATTTATTTCTATCGAATTAATCTTGCTCACCAACAATGCTTGTCATAATGTGTGTGTGTGTATATATATATATATATATAAATATATATTCTTTCATCTTGGAAACCCAAAATAGTTGAGGACGAAAGGTGGCTCAAATTAATGAAATTAGAAGAAAATATTTTGAGAATGAATCAACTAGAAGATAATAGTTGAGAATGAAAGATGACAGAAATTAATGAAATTACAACCAATGCAAAATAATTTGTCTCAACAAGTGAATGAAAATAGAAGGAAAAAAAAGGAGAAATAATTATGGTGTCACAAATTAATAGAAAAAAAAAAGGAGAAATAATTATGGTGACACAAATTAATAAGATTAACATTAAATCATATAAAATGCAGAGAATGGAAACAATTCGTTTTGAGAATCTATGCATGTATTAATTACCTAGAGGTATTACTTGCTGGCGAGCACTTTTCCGGTGGATAATTACCTGCTAACGTCGAGAGGGTTGCGCCCATGTGTTATCCTGAAATTGCAGATCAAGATGCAGTCAAATCCTAGTCATAAAAAGCAGGAAAAAGAAAAAGAAGCAGATACAAACGGGGACCTACGGATGACCTATAAGAGAACCGGAGAAAGAGATCAGAGGCAGGCAACGACAGATCAGGGCACTCAAAGAGTTCGTTAGCTCGAGAGAGAAGGATATCGATGTCTCTAACGTTAACACGGTGTCTTAATATAAACCAAACATTATTGTTATTTTTTTTGAGTTTAAGAAATAATATTCTAATCTTTCTTTTAAATTAGATTATTAAAAAAATACATTACTTACAAAATAATTATATAAAAATAAATATATAAAATAATATAACTTGACATGATATATTAGATTATAAATTTACTTTTACAATTAAGCACGTACACGATACAACAAGAAGTAACATTTAAGCCACAGACAACATTTAAATTGACGAATCAATGAATCTAAGGACTAGGATAGTCTTGATTCATTAATCCTTTATTAAAAAATGGAAAAGTATTGATCCAGTGACTTTTAATTCAAAATGTATGGCATGAATCAATGGTTAAAGAGAATAAAATCATTGGTTTAACGTTATTACGTTTGATTCCAAAACCCACCATTCCTAGTGACTTTGACTGGCAACTACCATCCCTTCATGAATAGAGAAAAAGATAACTGTTATAATTATAAATAGATATATAATTTTATATAATATGTTAAATTTATTTTATAATAAAATTAATTTTATAATTTTTTACAATTTAGTGTACTATATTAATTGATAGATTTATTTTTGTAAAATCTAATATTTCTTTATAATTATATATATCCAAAACTCACCAATTAATCTTAAAGATAAAATGATTTGTCTAAGTTTCAAATAGATAAATCTTGTACAAACTCTTTTAAAAAAATATTAAAAAAACTTATATAAATTTGTGTATTTAATGCTTGAAATAGCATTATCTTATCTTACAACTGATGATAAAGAAGTTAAGAGTACTAATATTGACTTATTCATCTTTATCTTTATCTTTAAATTTAAATAATATGTATTTAAATTCATCTACATTGACTTATACATCTCTAAATTTTTGCATAACTGTAAATGGTGATTCTTCAATTTTAAAAAAGCATTTTTCACTCTCCAAACATTATTTTTAATGTTTTTTCTCTCTCCTACCCATTAGGAGAGAGAAAACTTTGTGAAATTTATATTAAGGTGATTTTGATATATAAAATTTGTATTAAATTGATGATACAAAGTATTTTTTAGTACATATTAATATTTAATGATAAATTATTTGATCATTTTGAGATATGAAATTAGCATTATTTAGATATATAGAATTTGTATTTTTGAACACATGGTGCTAATTGTAAAATATATAAAAGTTAATAATTTAAAAAAAAATAAAAATAATAATATTTTATTATTATTTTGATTCAAATATGTATAATTTAATGTGAAAATGTTTTTTGATATGTAAAATTAATTTTCAAAATATGTAATTTTAAAAATACATATAAAAAAACTAATGTTAGTGCTATGTGTAAAGCCATTGCTTTACATCCGGACAAGATAATTAAAGATGTTACTATTTGCAATTAAAGATGAAAACTACGAAGCTACTTTTACTTTCCCTGTATACGCGTGAGAGGGAACTTTTCAGGTCACTTTTTCCCCTCATTTTACAAACAACTCTACATAGTTTTACTTTCAGTTCAAAGCAAATAGTATAATATCTTTAATCTTGTCGGGATGTAAAGTAATGGCTTTACATGAACTTAGAGCATTGGCATTGGCTTCATCAAAGTCATTTTTAAAATTTGATGAAAAAGTCCAAATTTTTCATAAATCCAAACCTTCCTATCTATAATCTCACATTGGATTCATCAAAATAATAATATAATATTATTTTTTTAATAATAATATATTTTTTTCATATTTTGTAATTAAACCTACTATATGTACATTAATAATTTAATTTGATATTTAAATTATTGATTTCCAACTAATTTTTTTCCTCAATCTAATTACCAACAAACACATACAATTTGTTCATCAAATATTGAAGGCAGTATCACTTGTGCCTTTTATTAACTTATATGGATATATATATTTATTTATATTAACCATTAGCTCTAGTAGTTAAATAACAGATTGTCCATTTGGTACGTATAAACTACACAAATACAAATGAAGCCCTGTATGATCAACAAAGTTCTTGGAAGCTAGACAAATAAGAGTTCCTGGAAGTTACACAAATAAAATACACAAATGCAAAGTGTTGGATGCTAGAATGGAGAAACAACCAAGTATAATCCTATAGAAGCAGTTTGTATAAATCCAGAAACTGGAGCTAATAAATGAATAACAGATTCAGTTCTATAAACTGCCTCAAGTCATAAATCCAGCCACATAACAGCATACACCAATTCAGCCTTTCTAAATGACAGAATAAACAATCTCCATTCATATTTTCTTCCCACAAACAGATCCAAAATACAAGTTTAATAAATAGCCACATAACACCATACACCAATTCAGCCTTACCAAATGACACAATAAACAATTTCCATTCAGATTTTTCTTTCTACAAAGAGATCCAAAATACAAGTTTAATAAATAGCCCACAAACACATAACAAAATGCAAGCTACTTCACTGATTTTCATTCCCCCAACACTTCCATATTTCTGGCTACTTCACAAATTTTCTATTTTCCAAACACTTCCAGCAAATACAAGCTACTTCACATACAATTCAGCAAAAATACTGCAAAAATACAGTTTATAGATGAGTCGAAGGAAAGACTGGAAGCACCTAAGAAAATCAGCAAAAATATCACAAAATAAATTAAAGCAAACAAATGCAATCTCTACACATTCATATATATAAATTTTCCCTATCAAAACTGAGAGCAAAAGCCCCAATCGGGGCTGACCAAACAAAACCATGTAAATAAAACAGAGCTAGGGTTTAAGGAGATTCAAAAAAATGAACCTCAAGCCGCGATTCCGATCAAAACCAACCTAGAGTATGCAAAGACTGTATCTGCGTGAAGAATAGAAGGAGTTTCTCGATCAGTACAGAGGTTGAAAACTATAGAAAGAGAGGAAGGGGGAGAGAAAACATACGGTTGCCTTTGGGGATGAAGCTCGAGGCAGAAAACCGAGAGATACACACCGATGTTGCTCGATCGTTTCGGTTCTGCGTGAAGAATTGCCCGATTGCTTTCCGTCGATGGTGAAAAGTGAAAAGAGATGCACGGGAAAGAGAAAACGTGGGGAGGAAAATAGAGAGAGGGAAAATAGAATCGGGCGGTTGGGTAATAAAATTAGAATAAAAAAATGATAAGGTGAGTGTACAGTTCACCTTCATGTTTGAAGGGAACGCCTGATTCACTGTAGGTCAAAGTTTCAAATATTTATGTTTACCGAGACCAATGCAGCGGTAAATGGGACTGCTTCATTAATTTTTGCATTTGGCTTGGCTTCTGATGAAGCCAATGCCAGTGCTCTTAGCTTCTTTATCGATCGTCACTTTGTAGGAGAAGGCAGATATTATGCAGTCCATAACTTCATCTCATAATTTAAGAAAAGAGTCTTTTATTCTGATAAGTTTTAAAAGTTGTTTACGCATAGGCTTGGATTAAAATAAATAAATAAATAAAACATTTTCATTCATTTTATCTTATCTAATTATTATAAGATACGTTAGGAAAAGCTTTCTTCGAATCAAAGATATATGCAATTTCTTCCGCCTCTCTAATCTGGGAAGAAGTTTGATTGCTTTTGTTGGAATCTTTGTGCAGAGGTCTAGGTCTCCAAGAAAAAGATGGAGTTTCGTGGATCTATGGAGCCCTAAAGAGCCACCCACTCATTGTTGTGGAGCGGCCTATTTAGGACGAACATAATTATAATTATTTTGATGAGGATTTAATTTAATAGAATTTAGAAATTAAGATTAATAAAAGATGTAAAATAGAGAGAAAAGTTTGAGAGCAAAGTTGATTGTTAAAATTTAAAATTAAGTTTTGAAATTTACAAGTCAAGATTCTTTGGACCTGACGGCTGTGTTTGGTTACTGAAAGTACCTCAACACTTTTCAACATACTTCATTATTGTTCATTATTTTATTATTACTTTCACATACTTTTTATTACTATTTATTACTTTTTACTATTATTTAATATTCTATTATTATTTTTCACCTATTTTTTTTTATTACTATTCACAGCACTTATTAATACCCAAATCCAACCTATCTCCCAATGGGAGAAGCACGTTCAAATCTCTCCAACCCTAACTAAAAAAAAAAAAATTGAAACTCATAAGTACTCGGACTCAAATAAATATGAAAATTTGATGTTTTAAGAATTTTTTGACAAAATGCCAATTATTGCATAAAAATAACATACGTAATCAAATAAGAATCTTGCAAAATCTAGCTATGGTCCAAATAAAAATAAAAATCATCTCTAAATGTGAAAGAAAAATATTTGCATAAAATGCAAAAATAATTAAATCGATGATTTGAATAGAAAAATATCTGATTTTGGATTTGAAACTTGGACTAAAAGGTGTAGCTGGTGTCCATGACATGTGCACTTAAAAGAATTTTGTGAATTTAAGTCATATATGCGATTATGATACTCGTAGCTAGAGTACTTATCACCAAAATATTGATACGTGCACAATATAATCTAAATCCGAGGAATTTTCACCCTTTCTTGCTATATTTACGCTGCTTTGCCTTCTCTACATGGCCAAGCACGCCCCCATAGAATCTGTCAAATCTGCATCACCAGACTCAAACACTTGCATCACCTGACCACCTAATTTTTCGTTTTCTAAACTTATTTGCTCTTTTTTTTTTTTGGATGAACTAGAGTTTTTTAATTGGCTTGACACTGTCACGCGTGACAGTCATATCTGTCTGTAAGGCATGCACTTAGTAATAATGACCGTATAATATATATCTAGTACCGTAACACATTTTTTCTATTTCAGGGACAAATACTACAATTAGCACTTCGAGTTTTCAAAGATAGCATGAAAGATCAGCAGGATCCAAACTTACTAAAACATAGCTGTTGAAAGAAATACACACTAATTAGATCATAAACATAATTACTTGACATGAGCTAGCTAGCAAGTAGCAACCGCATCATGTATAGTAGGAGAGGGCAGAATAAACGGTTTGTAGCAAGGAAAGACATAGATGGACTAAAGAACATCTTTGGATCTCCGAAATAATTGTGCCTCGATCATATTCATTTTATATATACCATGCAAGTTGTGACAACCGAGGTACTCGTTCGAGTACCTCATCTCATTATAAGCTCTGTTCACGAGTTCGAGTACCTCATCTCTTTATAAGCTCTGTTCACACGTTCGCAGAGGTCTGTGTAGAGAAAACCAAGGCAACAAATATCATTATAAAGCCTGTTTAAGAAACTTGCTATGTCCTCATTGCTCAAACCAATTTGTATAATGTCTCTCTCTTTGAGAAGGAGTGCATCTGCGGGAGACTTAATCAGGCAATACAAGAGCGCAGCATAAGAGGTGATTTCGTAGCCCTTACTCGGATCACAATGCTCATATGCGATGAGGTTTCTAAACATAGATTCTGTGTTCTCCTCCTCTATAACTATTGCTGGCATCTTTATTGTGTAATTTTCGAGCTTTATATTGAGGATGTTTTCTCCGTCTTCAGCGATAAATTTAAATCCATCCCCGTAAAGCTGTGTCACAGACCCAATTGGGATCCGCTTTAAGGGAACTAAGCAATTAGGCCGTGTTATAGTGCATGAACCAACTAAACAGTTTCGGAAGCAATCGAGTAAATGCTTGTGAGTTTGACTACTGCGCGCCGATGGAGGAAACAATATTCCATACTTGGAAAGAGAAGAGGAAACCAGATCATCAAGTCGGGAGCACGATTCAGTTTTCAAGTAGGGCATGAGGTTGAACAAACAGTCTAGCACGCACCAAGGAATTTGATTCTCAAGCAGAAGCAAATCGGGTAATATTTTTCTGGGCATTCATGACTTATTAGGTACGAGAGCTTCCTCTCCTCGAATTGCCATCAGGTCCTTTTGATGTCTGTAGAGGAATTCGAGGATAAAGCAACCATCGAGGATCATCATCTCTATGAATTTCTTTCTTGGAACATCTACCTCTTCTGCATAATACTCACGACAATCCTGCTCAGTACTTCCGACGGCTTTTACCAAGCAAACCAAGCTAACTACTGTTTCCTCAGCAGTTGCTCGATTGAGGAGGCATTTTAAATACCATAGCTTGATTTTTTCCGTTCCCTTTAGCTCCTTGTTCTCGTGGTGAAATGGACCGATTGAAACTACTTGTGGGACGAAAGCCTTCTCATTATGCCTGCGTAGTCTATTTGGAACTCTAAATATGGAACACTGAGATGGTGGTGGAGACATTTCGGAAAGCTTTCCTTGAATCCAAGATGCAATTTCTTCCACATCTTCAGTCTCAATGGAAGTTTGCATGTTTCTGTTGGAATTTGCCATCAGATCATCATGTCTTCTGCAATATTTATTTCTATCGAATTAATCTTGCTCACCTACAATGCTTGTCATCGTGTATATATATATTCTTTCATCTTGGAAACCCAAAATAGTTGAGGAAGAAAGGTGGCTCAAATTCATGAAATTAGAAGAAAATATTTTGAGATTAATGAATCAACTAGAAGATAATAGTTGAGAATGAAAGGTGACAGAAATTAATGAAATTACAACTAATGAAAAATATTTTGTCTCAACAAGTGAATGAAAACAGAAGGGAAAAAAAAGGAGAAATAATTAAGGTGGAAAAAATTAATAAGATTAACATTAAAACATATAAAATGCAGAGAAAGGAAACAATCAGTTTTGAGATATATGCATGTATTAATTACCTAGAGGTATTAATTGCCGGCGAGCACTCTTCCGGTGGGTAATTTCTTGCTGACGTCGAGGGAGTTGCGCCCATGTGTTATCTTGAAATTGCAGATCAAGATCCAGTCAAATCCTAGTCATAAAAAGCAGGAAAAAGAAAAAGATCAAGCAGATACAAACGGAGACAGATCACAGATGACCTATAAGAGGACCGGAGAAAGAGATAAGAGGCAGGCAACGACAGATCACGGCACTCAGAGTTCGTTAGATCGAGAGAGGAAGGATATCGATGTCTCTAATGTTAACCCGATCTTCTTAATATAAACATAACATTATTATTATTATTTTTTTTTAAGCTTAAGAAATAATATTCTTTCTTTTAAATTAGACCAGTAGAAAAATACATTAGTCATAAAACGATTAAGCAAAAGTAAATACATATGACTTAATGTAATATGTTAGATTTATGTAAATTTATTTTTATTATAAAATAGATCTAACGGATCACATGAAATTATATTATTTTTATAAAAAAAATTTAGGTCTGTATTACTTCTCTTTAAATTATATATAGACTTAATTCCAAACATTTAAATAAAATAATATATAAAATAATTTTATAAAACTTCTTTATGTCTTACAATTTCTTTTTAAATTATATCGAGTTAACACAACACATTCAAAATATATAAAATAATTTAAAATGTATCGAATCAATATGAGAAATTAGAAAGAATAGTGATACAACAATTAACAATTTAAGCCACAAATGACATTTAAGTAAACGAATCAATGAATTTATGGACTAGGATAGTCGACTTGGGTTCACACGTTTGACGGTGATTTGGGAAATGTTTTCCTTCTTCGTAGATTTTAGTATTGATACTTTATAAAAATAAATAAATAAATAAATGTATGACATGAGTCAATGATTAAAGAGAATAAAATCATTGGTTTAACTTTATTATGTTTGACTCCAAAACCCACCATTCCTAGTGACTTTGACTGGCCACGTACTACCCTCATTAGAGAAAGATAGAACTATTATTGTGATAAATAGATCATCATAATTTCATATAATTTTTTATGATACTTTATATTTATTTTATGATAAAATTAATTTTATAATTTAACCTATCATATTAATTTATAAATTTATTTTTATAAAATTTAATATTTTTCCACCATCTTATCCAAAACTCACTAATTAATTTTAAAGAAAAATTATTTGTATAATTTTTAAATAGATAAATTTTGTACAAATTTTTTTAAAAAATTATAAAAAATACTTATATAAATTAGCTTATGTATTTAATGCCTGTAACAGCATAATTAGCATTCTCTTCTCTTACAAACTGATGATAAAGAAGCTACGGTGCAAACTACAAAGCCATTTGCTTTACATCCCGACAAGATAATTAAAGATGTTACTATTTGCTTTAAGTAAAGATGAAAATTATGAAGTTACTTTTACTTTCCCTGTATCCGCGTGAGAGGGAACTTTTCATCGCTTTCATCTCTACTGACAGTGTAAGGGCTAGTCTAGGTAGTGAGGTATTTTCAAAATAATTATTAGAATATTTTATTATTTATTATTTTTTTTTATTTTTTATCTATTTTTTAATATTTTGTATTATTATTGATAATTATTTAATATTTTATAATTATTTTTATTACTTTTTTTACTATTATTTACAGAATATTTAAGATCATTTCACTATTTAAACTCAATTTATAGCAAATAGTATTTCTATAACCGATACCGATAAATTATATCTGTATCTGGACCGATAAAGATAATTTAATTTTATTTTGTATATTTTTAAATTGATTTATAAAAAAATTAATTTAATAATTAATATTTTCTTAATCATCAAATTTTTTTAATACAAAAACAGTATCGGTCAAATTGGGGTGCAATTCTTCTTCCCAGCATTTTCCTAATATTTTTAAAAGTGATGTTACTCTACCGTTTGAGTAGCACCGCTTGTTATTATTGTTAGTATATTTTAAAATTTTTATATTTTTTAATATATTTAAATATTTTAAAATATATATATATATTAATATACTTAAAATTATAGTTTTAATAATTAAATAAAAATTTAAAATTAAAATTAAAATAACAAATAGTACACTTGAGCGGTACATTTTGGACAACAAAGTAGTGTTTCTCTATCTTTACTCTTGTCGGGATGTAGAGCAATGGCTTTACACCTTAGCTTCTTTATCGTCACTCTGTTAGAGAATTGAAAGCAAAGCAGATATCATGCAGTCCATAACTTTCAGATTCGAGCTTTCTCGAACTTTTGCAATCCATCCCAGATAATTTAAGAAAAAACTCTATTATTCTGATAATTAAGTTTGAAAAATTCTTTACTTACCAGTTTGGATACAAAATTTTTTTTATTTCATTTCAATTCATTCAATTATTATAATTTTTTTAAATTTTTATATAAAATATAATAAATAATTTTATTTTATTTTTAAAATTTTAAAATAATAATAATATTAAAAAATAATATTCTAATAATATTTTTTTAACTTTTATTTCAATTCATACTCATCTTTTCTTTATTCACGGCCTGTTGAGTAAAACTAAGTTTAGAGAAAATAATACGTCATGATAAAATCCTTACCGCTTGCGCCAACCGATCTAAGAATTGAATTGACATTGTTACAAAGCATATAATTAATCTCTCACCATTGATAGTATGGGGTTTGGAATATGGATAAGGTGGGTACGCTGATGATATATCAACATCATTATCAATCCTTTTTTACTCCCTTATAAATCCCTTTTTACTATATATGTTGATCAAATATTAAAAGATGACGACTTCAACATCCACTTGCCAAATTTTCTAGAAGATAAATGTTAAGTGTATTTAAGAAAAATTTATTAAAAATTTAATTATCTATATGTCAATTATCACTACAACAAATACTGGCTTTTTCCGTGAGGGACTGGTGGAAATAAGCAGGGTTTAGGTGGGAATAGAATTTTTTCCATCAAATATCTTGGTGACACGTTGGTGGCATATAATTCATGGACAATAATATTTTATCCATCAATGGTATGAGTTGGTGGGAAAAACACTCTTTTGCCACGAATAGCAGTTGTGTCAAAAATCGATGGCCATCCATGGCAAATGCCATTCACTACTGCACTTAAGTGGTGAAATAAACACCCTTCGTCACCATACCAACCGTCCGGAAAACAGTTTACCCATGCTATATTTGGTGACATGTTTAGTCATATAAAGTCATTACCCACTCCATACGTAGTGACTATGACTCTTTTGGCATGACTTAAACTGGTAGTAATTTAATATAAAGCTTGGTCTGTACTTGTCGGAATAAGTAGTACTCCACCAATCTCCATTGTTGGAAATAAGTATTATAGATGAGTTCATATCGTAGATATCTTTCATTATCCATGTGTCATGGACGTGACAAAACTAGCTTTCAGCTAGAGTCCGTGTGGTGGTAATTCTGGATATCCCAGTAGAATAATTGGTCAAAACATTAGTTTGCTATGTGACAATAGACCTTTTTCCATCACTTTCATTGGTGACAGATTCGTGGCATATAATCCATGAGCAAAAGTATGTACCCGCAATCTAAATAAACAAGTGGGAAAATCTGAATTTGCCACGACAAAGTATCCTGGCAACCCTTTGTTCCCAACACATATATAAATCGGTTTAGCAACCAGGTAATTGTTTTGAGAATTGTGTTTATCTGATGATTCCGTTTGGTGGCCATTACTGAAAACATAATGACATGCAACCATTTTTGTTACCATCATAGGCTTGGTGGGAAGAAAAATTTTCAGTATTAAGCTACCTAAAATACCGAATGTTGGAAATCCATTTTCCCACCAAGTTGGATGGATTAATAATGCATTAATCCTCAAAACTCACATTGTAAAGAAACCTGTTTCCTCACCAATTGCACCTAAACAACAGTTTGTATTCACCAATGATCACTGGTAAATACAAGCTATACTCAACAATGTTAAACACTACCAACTGCTCCCAACAATGCATTCCAAATATCTGCTCATCCAGCTCAAATCAAAGCTTATTAACCAAATATAACCACCAGCAATTTTATATCTAATCTACCAACATTCATTGAAACAGCATTATATATAGAAATCTGAATGATATATATATATATATATATATATATTATCAAATTAAGACAAAGGCCATGAACCTTATAGAGATTTCCAACTCAAATCCAGATACATGATGAAATATATATTCCCTCTCCAATAGCATCTATATATGCTAAGTTACAGGGCCATATATGACAGTTTACTAAAATAATTAAACTGGCTTCTTGCTGACTATGTTTGACAGTGTCAATCTGATTTCAGTCCCTGATTCCACACAGGAACTTGCCAAATGATTTCTTGCTAATCAATAAAAAAATAACTATGTCAGCAAATAGTTATTAATGACATTACGTGAATGACATTCATCAAATGGATAGTCCTTCAATACTAATTAATTGCATCATTTGCCTACATGCACTTATTTGTTGTCAGCATATACAGATTTAAAGGGGGGGAAATTAACCAAACATCTGTCACAAACTGGATGGAAAATGCCAACCCCTTTGGGCTGGTTGGGATTGGAATTAGTACTATATGCCTAACATTACACACAATGCTATTGCTGTAATGTTGCAGTTGCTTTCTATAGGAATTCACTTTCTGATTTAGTGTGTAACTACAAGCTATAGTAAAATTTGTGTATAAAAGGCATGTCCCAAAACTGAACTGGTGTGCATTTCTCTATTACAGTTGCGTACCAATCTCCTTAAAGGAACTTTCTTATTTATACTTATAACTTACCATCTACCATAGGTTCATCAGGGAATTATGAGACTATAATCTGTCATACCTATGGTGAACCAATATATATATTGAATCATGACCCACTCTGTTTTCCTGGGGGTTTAAATTATGTATTTACATGTATAAAATCAGCATCTGCTGAGGTTTATTACTTTTACTGCTTAAAAGTAATGACTGTCTCTTGGATACTAGAATTTGTGGTACACAACTACTCACATTTGCTTAAGTGAGACACATTTAATGATACTAAGCATAACATAGTGAAGATAACTGTTAGGTATACTCACACTAGTGTACCTACCTAAGTGCATTCAAGTTAGAGAGACCGGGTTTCCTTATATATCCAAAACTATATACAAGTGGGTTTCCTTATCTTGTAACTACTTATTGTGAAAGAGGAACTGTGCATATAAACTATTACCCTCTGTTTAGTTTATATTAAACACTTATGTGACATTTTAATAAATTGAGGGTGTGTGTGAATATAGATCTTCACTTGGATATTAAAGAGGTAGTTCTCTTGCAAATCAGTAGGAATAAGAGAACTTGTATTCTTCCCTTAGTATTGATTAAATACAGCCCAAATATTTACCTTTGGAAAAGCTGGGTATGCTCTTCCTCAGTCAACCAAATCCTGCTATAACATCCTCCATCCATATGGCTGAAATCAGTCTTTTCATATTTTGCCACCCATCAATTTCATGGGAAAAAATATTCCTTTGCCGGAAATTAGTGTTAAGCCACGAGAATTAATTTTTGTTGTCAATCTATTTTGCCATTAACACACAGTAGTGGGAAAAATATTTATTTCGTGACTAATATTCCTATTACCACGAGATTATTATCACCGAATGAATCTCATGGTAAAAGGCTGGTGTTGTTTCCATTATTCAATTTGGTGACAATAACATGCTATTTGTCACGATGTTATGTCATGACAAAAGAATCTGTGGCAAAAGCTAGTATTTGTTGTATATTGATATGCAAAATATTATAAAATTTGAAATTCAAAATTTAAATTTAAAAAATAAATTCATAAAATAGGTCTTTATAGATAAAAAGTGCAAATAAAGTTGTAAATATATGTCGCATTACTCTTTTTGAAATCTTTTTAAGCTTGTCGGCTAGGGGAGGAATGATAAGCTTGTCAGCGCGCTTGTGTTTTCTGGATTCTCTTTAAGTTATGTTTAGATGCTAAAGTGATTTCAAATGATCGATAAATAGTAATAAAAAAATAATAAATAATAAAATAATAAATAATAGTAAATTATTTATAAATAATAATTAAATAATCTCATAAATATGAGACCACTTCACTTACCAAACGCATGTTAATCTCTTTAAGTTCATAAATTTAAGTTTGTCTACTTGCCAGTGTTATTTATCAACATTTTTATTCATGATTTGATGTGATATTTAATGACTTAAAAATTATTTTTTAATTTTTATTTATTTATAAATCATTTAAAGCTATATCAAAAAGTTATAAAAGAGCCTAATGATTTAAAAGATGATCAATAATAATTTTATCAAAATTATAATGGTTAAAAAATATTAAAATAGTTTCTATGGTTCTTAGATGTAATCATGTAGGGGCGTAACGGGTTTAGTTTTGAATAAAATTTAGAACCAAATTGGTATGAATTGATTTTTCGAGCATCGGTCAGTCTAATATCTCCCTATTAACAGCCCACCACTACTTAAGTGAAACCTAAGCTTTCCACCACAACCTTCTTGTATATCCACTACATCTGATTATCAACAATTGGAAAATTCAAGTAATTCAAAAAGCACCTCTCTCTCTCTCTCTCTCTCTCCCCTTCGTTGGTCTTCTTCCTCCGTTTCTTACTTTCCTTTTTTCAATTTTCTAGTCTTCCTTCTACTCTCTCTCCCATCTCCTTCCAAGCAATATCTCCTCGCAGCCTCGCTGGCTTGTATATATCTCCACTACGACACTCTCCCACCTACTCAATACAGATCGACGAAGCAAAGAAGACTTGTAATTTTTGGTAGACTCCCTCGATCAAGGTTGCTGGTGATCCCAGCCCACATTTGAGACCGAATGTGACCCTGGAGGTCCGGGCAACTAACTTGGACTTTGATGTTGGTTAGGAAAATTTTCCCAAGTTCAGCGTAGGAAATTTGATGTTGGTTCTTGAGGGGCTTTTATACGGTCGAGATGGATTTGAATGCCTTTAATGAAGCATTGATTTCTTTGGTTCTTTGTATTCAGCGTGTCCAACTCTGGATTTCTTTTTTGGGAAATAATTTCGATTTTGGGTTTCTATCTTTTCAATCAGAGTTGATAATTCTTTGGTAATGGTCATTTCCATGGCTTTCCTGTCTTTCTTTCTCAACTCTTCTCTCTCTCTCTCTCTCTCTCTCTCTCTCTCTCGACTATTGGATTGCATTTGGGTTTTTTTCTCTCTGAAAATGACTTTTCCTCCATCTATGGCCTTTTGCATAAGACTCTTGAACCAGTTGTCAAAGGGGTTAAAGTTAATGGAATCCATTTGGATAGAGAATGGAGGAGGGTTTAGCAAAAGGTTGAGAAATGGACGAAGAACTGGGTGAGAAGAGAGTTTTTCCTAAAAGTTGAAAGCTTGAAAGACCACAAAGACTCAATCCGTGTGGGTGCTTAGAATCGTTTCAGTGTGGTAAAGCCTATTTATCTTATTGTATTTTTCCTTACGTGACAACCACTTAATGGAGGGCTGCTTTTGGGCATTTATTAGCCCGACCGTTGCAAAGCAGAGCTCCATTATCAATCCTTTTTTATTCCCTTATAAATCTCTTTTTACTAGATATGTCGATCAAATATTAAAAGATGACGACTTCAACATCCATACTTGGAAATAGAAGAGGAAACCAGATCATCGTCCGTTTCTCAACCTTTTGCTAAGCCAACTAAACAGTTTTGGAAGCAATCGAGTAAATGCTTGTGATTTTGACTGCTGCGCGCCGATGGAGGAAACATTCCATAGTTGGAAAGAGAAGAGGAAACCAATCATCAAGTTGGGAGCACGATTCAGTTTTCAAGTAGGGCATGAGGTTGAACAAACAATCTAGCATGTACCAAAGAATTTTATTCTCAAGCAAAAGCAAATCGGCTAATATTTTTCTGGGCATCCATGACTTATTAGGCACGAGAGCTTCCTCTCCTTGAATTGCCATCAGGTCCTTTTGATATCTGCAGAGGAATTCAAGGATAAAGCAACCATCGAGGATCATCATCTCTATGAACTTCTTTCTTGGAACGTCTACATTGTTGGAAACCCCCGAAGTGTGAAATGCCATTTGAACTTGCAGCCACCCACCCACCGAAAGTCCCTTCTTTGGCAAGCAAATATTGACCAAAATTGCTGCACCGAAAGAAGCCTTCCTATTGGTCAAGAAGTGTGGGAGTTTGTCCCCTATGGCTTCTCCTATAAAAGGAGGTCATTTGCTGAAGATTAAAATCATCCTTACTGAGGTGAGCGATCAAGGCAGAGGGCTGGTGAAATATTGGTTCTGGGGAAACCCAGAACATAGGGCATTTGAGAGTTAGAGAGCTTGTTTATGAGTGTTTGTAATTTTTATAAACATATTGAAAATATTAAATTTTCACTTCAGTGGACATAGGCAAGTTGCCGAACCACTTAAATATTGTCTCTCTATCGTTTTGTGTGATATTTGGACAGGTCAAAGGCACAATAATTGGTATTAGAGCTTTGGTTTCGCGCTGTCCAGAAAAATCAAGTTGATCGAAAGTAAATTTTGATCACACAATGATATTCCTCGCGTCAAGATGAATTCGTTGCCCCAAACGGCATAAAAAACGGATGTCGAAGGAGCCTGTACGCGCCCTTAGAAGTCGGAGAGTGCATAGATGCGCCTAAATCGCATCAGAGGAAGAAGACGAGTGGGAAACACGCTCCCCCACTCGCGGCTGGAGGAAGAAGACGCATGGGAGACACTCTCCCACGTGCCACCACGCGCTTGCAAGCTCTCCCACGCGCTACTGTAGCAAAAGACTAATCTGAACCGTCCAAAGTTGCAGATAATTCATGGTTAGATCTAAGCCATTTGGAGTCCGATATTAACTATCAAGTAGTGCTTTCTAGCTATTTGGATAATTTCGGACTCATTTGTATGGTGGGAATATTGAGATTCGCCATCGGTACTTTCGATTTGAATCGTCCATGAGTTGTAGATCATTTTGTGCTTGATCTATGCCAATTGGAGTTTAATTGCAATGATCAAATAGTGCTGACAAACTATTTGGATTATTCCGGACTCATCGGTACGGTGGGAATGTTGAGATTCACCATCGGTACCTTCTATCTAAACTATTCATGAGTTGCAGATCATTTTGGGCTTGATCTACGCTAGTTGGAGTTCAATTGTGATGAACAAATAGTGTTGCAAACTATTTGGATCATTCTGGACTCATCCGTACCGTGGAAATTTCGAGATTCACCATCAGTACTTTTGATCTGAACTGTCCATGAGTTGTAGATTATTTTGGACTTGATCTATGCCAGTTGGAGTTCAATTGCGATGATTAAATAGTGCTTACCAACTATTTGGATCATTCCAAACACATCTGTATGGTGGGAATGTTGAGATTCGCCATCGGTACCTTCGATCTGAACTGTTCATGAGTTGCAGATCATTTTGGGCTTGATATACTCTAGTTGGAGTTCAATTGCGATGATCAAATAGTGTTGTCAAACTATTTGGATCATTCCGAACTCATCCTTACGGTGGGAATGTTGAGATTTGCCATCGGTACTGTCGATCTGAATTGTTCAGAGTTGCAGATCATTTTGGGCTTGATCTATACAAGTTGGAGTTCAATTGTGATGATCAAATAGTGTTGTCAAACTATTTGAATCATTCCGGACTCATCCGTATGGTGGAAATTTTGAGATTTGCCATCGGTACTTTTGATCTAGACCATCCATGAGTTGCAGATCATTTTGGGCTTGATCTACGCCAGGTGGAATTCAATTGCGATGATCAAATAGTGTTGTCAAACTATTTGGATTATTTCGGACTAATCCGTATGGTGGAAATTTTGAGATTCACCATCGGTACTTTCGATCTGAACTGTCCATGAGTTGCAGATCATTTTGGGCTTGATCTATGCCAGTTGGAGTTCAATTGCGATGATCAAATAGTGCTGACAAACTATTTGGATCATTTCAGACTCATCTCTATGGTGGGAATGTTGAGATTTGCCATCGGTACTTTCGATCTGAACCATCCATGAGTTGCAGATCATTTTGGGCTTGATCTACACCAGTTAGAGTCGTGACAGACTCATTTATTTTTGACTTGATCGCAGCCAGTTGGAGTCATGATGGACTCATTTGTTTTGGGTTTTATCTCAACCAGTTGGAGTCGTGTAGGACTCATATGTTTTGGGCTTGATCTCAACTAGTTGGAGTCGTGCCAGGCTCATTGGTTTTGGGCTTGATGTCAGCCAGTTGGAGTCCAATGTTTCCAGACTCAGTTCTTTTGGGCTTGATTTAAGCCAATTGGGATCGTGAAGTTTGAGGAATTTTAGATCATTGGACGATGATGATTAACT